>JADDOH010005870.1:0-66036 GCA_016648135.1 Agrypnia vestita
ATGCTCATAAATCAACCGGCGGTTGTATAGCTAGTGGCATGCTCGTTACTAGCAATGTGCGTACACACATGCCACTAATAAGCAAGGCCTAGAGAAGGTCGATACTGCGCATGCTCACGTGCCACTAAATAAGCATGTGTATCTGAGGCCTTAATCTACGTATTGTCTATTTTTGAGTTTTGGGGTATCAATCACCAAAATAAAAATCTTGTTATTTTCACAATACGGCCGAATTTGAGCATTACATATACGTCTTAATAAATCAATATTTCAAAAATGGATTATTTATTGTTTGCATTATCATAGTAATCATTATTTACTATGTATGTTTGCATAATAATAAGTAATATAATGATAAGAAGATATAATATTAAGTACAATTTATGTATAATATGGCGCAAGACTATTACATATTAATATTCAGCGGGGTCTGTAACCGCTAGGAGATGCATCCCCAGGTGGCGGATAGGGGAAAGCTCGCCAGATATGGAGGATAGGAGGGAAATAAAATATCTCTCGCAGACCAACAGGCAGTAGCGTCTAATGGGCGGCTTCAGACAACGTCTGTTCCCTATACTAAGGGCGGCTGATTTCAAAACTCACCAACCCGTCTGGCAAGCGTGGTGTTTTAATGCCAAACCCCTTCCAAATCAAATGGGGTATGAAAGAGGCCTACATCCAGCAGTGGAGAGCTGAAGGCTGAAGAAGAAAAAGAAGAAAAAGATAGCGAATGTCTAGCAGAAAATAAGTCTATAAATCTTCTAGAACAATTTTTCCCTTCTCTGAAAATGATAAGAAATTACGATAACCTTTCTAATTTAAAATAAATTGATGCATCTTTAAAAAAATAAATAAAATAATTCATTACGAAATTTTAGAAACGTAATTTTGTTACATAATGATAGGTATATTTATTCAAGAAAAACATATTTTGTAATACTTATTTTACTTTCACGCGCATGACATTTTTTTTTTTTTTTATAATTAGAAAGAAAAAATTGCTTATTTCTGTTTCGTTTTCTCTTTTTTAAAGTCTTTTGTTTGCTATTGATGCATCGTTATTCCTTTTTTGTCGAATTTCAATTTTCTTTAAAATTTTTGTGTACACCTCATCTTAATCTATATTATGATTGCGCTAAATCTGCATCAATTCATGCGTTTTTTCCATTGCCACGTTGAAAAATTAATCTAATCGTACGTTTTTACTCCCTTTATATTAACTCGTGGCGTCTGTTTGTCATCTTGTCTGACGAAAAAACTTTGGATCCATTTTAAACCCCTTTCCCGTGATCCAATCGAGCTGAAACTTTGCAAGCAGACTCGTGGCGACAATCAAGAAGATCAATCAAATTTTCGTTAAAAAAAATAATTATACTATAATTTTGGATTTTTCAAATTTTTAATAGTTTTTTCATACAATACAGTAAGTTGTATGGAGATTCCGACGCGTATGGTAGACACGAAACCCGGAAATGAGAAAGGGAGTATTGTAAAAACTTGGTTTTTATGGGTTAGTTTTTTTTTAAATTAGGTGTGTACAGATTCTTTTAAAATACTCTTCGAGATTATTTAATCGGTAGAATATTATATACATTATTTAATATTCGAGTCACTTTAAGGCGAGATAAGTATTTCGAAATGTTTACTTTCTCGCGTCAATTTTATTTTTGACGTTTTATTTCTAGGTTGAAATATATCTACGTTTGGTTAGAAATGTGTCAAACTCGAAGATATGCACGGCGATGGATCATCTTATTACGATTGCTTCAAAAATTGTGTATGTAGTGCATAGTTTTACCTTTACCCGATACCAGTTTAAAAAATAACCAAATAATATGAAAAGCAGCAGGCAATGGGGGATAGCTAATCGCAGATGTTAATAGCCGCTCTGTTAGTGGCCCTTATCAGCCGTGTAGCGGCTAGTATAGCCGAAATGATAAAGCAAAAAGTATCTGAAAAATAAATCATCGTTCCTTTAGTATGAAAAATATATAAAAAAAAAACAAAAAATCTCCCCGGCGGGGAATCGAACCCCGGTCTCCCGCGTGACAGGCGGGGATACTTACCACTATACTACCGAGGATACGAAGAGACCCTCAAAATAAGAATTTATTAACAATTTTGTAAGAAATAAATTTTTGAATAATAATATTTTACTTATATTTAGCGAAGTACACCCTGCTAAAAAATATTCTTAGACACATTATTATTTTATTCAACATTTATTTAATAGATCTTGCAGATGAATGTATTATTTATTTCAATTAACGTCATCTATTGAATTTTATTTGAACTAAGTTGATAACGCTTCATTATTTTGAAAATCACCCATAGATGGCTATGTACGACAACTCGTGAATTAAATTTCCCGCACAGGATGTATCAGTATTTAAAGGATTTTGCACCAGTTAAACACTACAGGAGAATTAATACATTTATTTGTGAAGAACTTTACAGAGCAAAAATCAGAAACACAGTGATGCATCTTAGACCCCTTCGTATTATTTATACCCTATTTCCTTTGTTCTCAAATTAATGTAAACATTCTTTGTTTCGAAGGGATTTTTATGATGTTAACATAAACAATTTAATGAGTTCAATGACCTAAAGGGCTGAACAGGTTAAAGGGTAGAGATTCATCTCTTTGTCTTCATAAGGAATCCTCCAATCGAGGGACTAACATAAACAATGAGTTCATTGACCGGAATGGCTAACCTAAACAAAAAGTATTTGTATTAATATTCTAATTTGAATAAATTCCAAAATATTATAACGGTAGTGGAGATATAACACGTGAGCCTAGCGCCAAAGATTCGAAGCTCGTGCAGAAATGTATAAAAAAAATAACACGGATCGGCAAATGGAAACTTTTTGTGTTTGAAAACTAATTTTTTCATATAATTCGACCATTCTAAATTCGATGGCATATCGAAGGTATATCTAACAGAAGTTGTTAAGTCAGAATTTCTGATTTTCTGTTTTAAATGGAAAAATTTTTACATTTTTTTGCTCTACATCTTGCATTGTGTCGTAGGATGTCTAGTTTTCAAGTTACTAAAATTATTAATATAAGTCATATTGATATTTTTTTCTTCTAATAGAAAGCGCTAAGTCGTTATTTATAATGCTAATTAAATTTCCCGAACAGATGTATCAGTATTTAAAAGGATTTTACATCAGTTAAATACTTCTACATTCTACGGGAGAGTTAATAAATTTATTTGTGAAGAACTTTACACAGCAAAATTCAGAAACACAGTGATGCATCTTCAACCCCTCCGTACTATTTATACACTAAATCCTTTGTTACCAAATTAATATAAACACTATTTGTTTCCAAGGGATTTTTATGGTGTTATAAACAATTTAATGAGTTCATTGACCTGAAGGGTTAAAGGGTAAAGATTAATTATTAATTTCTTTGTCATCACATAATATATTTCAACCTTGGGATTAATGTAAACTATACGTTCATTGACCTGAATGGTTAACTTTAACAAAATATGTATCTGTATAGGTATTATCAAGTTCAAATAAATGCTAAATATTAAAATGGTAGCAGCGATAATATATTGTAACGAGGCTAAAAAGAATCACGCACTCATGTCAAGTGACAGTTGTTTTGAAATGATCACAACACTATCATTCCAGAACGGCGTGGCGTAATTTACAGCTTACGGGAAACATCGAGAAACACCTACAAATGCCTGGAATCCACGAGAAAGTCCTCGTAAACACTAGAAACGTATGGAAGTCTCGATATCGGCATTAGCCAATATAAATAGGACCGCACACGGGAGTAAGGACGGTTGTTGTTTTTGGGCGCGTTTGACAGCGATACCAAAGCGAGGGCAGCCGCGAGTTTCAAGCCAGGGTGGCGGTAATTCGACAGCGAGTACCTACTCTGGAAAGTTCTTACATAGCGAAATAAACCGAAGCGAAACAAGACGTGCCGAAATTGGGTGGAATGTTCAAATGAATAGTGAATAAAGTGTTTAAGTAATTATAAAGTGTCTATTTAGGAGTGATAAATTACGAAACAGTTTAATTTAAATAATAGCTAAATAAGTTAAATATTGTTAAGTAACTTTGTACGACCGAATAATTAATTAATCAGTACTTGAACCTAATATTAAATTCCAGCGTTTCAATTAATTCCTCCCGCAGCCACGACACGTGACAATATGCGCTCTGCTAGTACAATTTTTGCCGCTAGATGTTGCCGTACTTCATTTAGTCTTTCATTCATTCATTCAAATATTTATTTTTTTGCCATCACATCAGATTTTTTATAAAAAATGAGAATAAATATTTTTCATGTACCTACTGATCTACAAAAATAAAATGTTTTACTATATTTATCAAATTTAACTTCGTTTACATTTCGAAAAACTTTTGAAGAAAATGAAGCGTCTTCTAATATATAGTGGTCAAAGTATACTGTTGCACAAGTTTTCTCATCTTCTCGATACTATAAATTGTATTTTTCATATTTTTTTTTTGTAAATAATGCATTCTCTATAATTTACGCTTTGTATCAAAGTGCCTCGTATGTGGGGTAAAGTGATACAAAACCCATTTTTTACTAAAGTTATATTTATTAGTTATGCCATGCATAAGGCAATTTTAAAAATATTTTACTCATTTTTTTACACAAGATTTCTTAAGCAACAATCTGCCCCAATTCCCTCTTGTAAGTTTGTAAAGCTAGGTACCTCAAATAAAAAAACATATATCAAGCTATAAATATATTTTGATGTAAATAAACATTGATTTGTTCACTAAAACACAAATGTATTAGATTTTTAAGACCTCCGTCGTTATATTATGTCGCTTAACCGCAAAACGGTGATATTAAGAATGTCAATATTGTTTTTCCAGTATTTAAAATGATTGAGTATTTCAAGAACAAAAAGAGCACTTTCCTTGACATGTTTAAAAAAAATAGAAATTCACATTTTCAATACAAATATATAATAAGAAGAAATATACAATTTAGCCACACACAAATAAGAAAATAAAATAAAAGATAATTTAAAAAAAAATATTTGATGGAGAAAAATTAATATCATAATCGTAGTCAGCAACCCCGAATAAGTAACTGTACTCAAAATGGAAACAACGAAAACCATGTCGCCTTTAGTATTTTTTTAATATACGTGTATGTACATAGTAGGTACCTTCGTTCCTTCGGGCGCGAAATACTTGATAATGATAATAAGATTTCAAAATTAACTCAAATCCAAAATAAAATCATAAAAACTATATTGTGAGAGTTATATTTCCACCGTGATTTTTGTGTACTCGTGGTAATGGTTTCTGATTTAATGGATGGAAACCCATATTTAAGAGTTCTTCATTTATACATACAGGTACAATTGATTTAAGTAGGTATATAAAATGATTTTGATATAAATTTAAAAATATATTTCGTATTCATTCACAAAGACTAAAATGGTCTAGTTGACTGACAAAATCTTATCGGAGTGCATTTAGTGACAAATCAAAGTACATTTTTAACAATCCTATGGATTCTATATTTACAAAAAAAATGCGCACATACTTATATATTTTTATACTGTATTTCAGTATTTCATATTTTTATTGTAGTATAAAATTTTTGTTGAATTAATAAATGTGTTTTCAAAAAATGTATTGTTTAGGTGTAATTTGTAGGGATGGGTCGTCCACGTCCGTCCATCGACGAGACGATCAACTAGTTGAATTCGTCAACTAGTTGACGCATCAACGCGGACTATCGTTGGCTATTTTTATTACGTTAATTTTTAAAATTTAAAGAAGTTCGAAGGAATATAGTTTCGGGGAAAGTAAAACCGCTACTTGTGCTTATATGTAAAAATAAATATTTTATTATTTATTTGTTTACGCACATTATAGGCTTTTACATATTGTTTTATATACTTCTTTCTAAACATAATAAAGAAAGAAGTAGGTATACACAAGAATATCAGGTGTAAGCAGTAAAATATAAATATAAACTACATATATAAGCAGTGAAAGTATTGGGTATAAGCATTAAAATAGGAGTATAAAAATTAAAAATATAAATAAGTACAAAGCAGTAATGTATGTATAAAAGAATATATTAGGTACATATCATTACATGTGTACAGGGTTATATGGAAAACATTAATAACCTCGCAGGACTATATTCCTGCCTTGATTATGAGTCGAAAGCTATCATGACCTAATATCAATAGTTATGGAGATATGCGACATCAAAGTTTGAATTTTTTCAATATATCTGACTTATTTTTGGAAAACGTTGGACTATCACTACACTAACTCAAATCGATTACGAAAAATTCATTCGTTTCAATACAAGTTAAATAAAATGATTAAAACCTTTACATTTATTTATTATTTATAAATTTATAAATAAATACATAATTTAAAAATACTTTACATTTGAGATGTTATCTAGAAATTTATTGAAGAATAAATCTTTCAAAGTCAGGCTTTCACTTTGTGGTGACATTATTAATAAATAAATATATCTGTATTATTTGTCAACTTTAGTCAAGGCTCAATCTGAGAAAAGGAACATTGTTCCCGAAACATGTAAAAAATCAATAAAAAGTGGTGTAAACAAAATTATAATAGATTTATTTTTTTATCTATATAGTTGAAAATAGATCAACTAGTTGACGAATTCAACTAGTTGATCGTCTCGTCGATGGACGGACGTGGACGACCCATCCCTAGTAATTTGTAATACAGAAGGGCCGCCTGATTATCTTTGCCCCGGTGTCCCGGCCCTATAACTAGTTGTGCGGCGCAGTCTATCGAAATCCATCATAAATCTTTTTAAATGTAGCTTATGCTTTATGCGATAGACAATAAATATCGCGGAAGGCACCATAATTCTTTTTTTTTTCAAGATAACTAATAATTAAATGTTTATTAAGTTATGGACGGTTTCAAAATCTCGATCATGATTTAAGAAAAATGTTCCAATATCCAAACGTGACTGAACGGAAAATGAGAACATGCGAATATTGCATAATAAATATAACAGGTGTTTTGTGTTATAAATTCTCGCTATTCCTGCTGGGTGTTTGTTAAACGAAATACATAAAACAAACAATTATCGATGAACGTCTAATCTTTTTAGATTGTGGAAAAAACCCGGATATGATGTACCAGGTTGGTACAGCGATCTTTTAAACTTGCCAATTCCAGAGGTTTTCCCATATCGCTGATAACGTCCGTTACTAAACTGTTGATATAATTTTTTTTTAAATATACTGGTACAATATTTTGGATATTCCAATTTTTTACTTGAATTTTTTTAAATATTTTTATTATTTACTCATTTTTTGTATACATAATATTACAGGCCGGTTTATTTAGTTTAGTTTGGTTTGTACATTTTTATTTAGTTGTAAAAAATAAATACATTTAAACATCTAGTACATAAAGAGATTTTTAAAAATATAAAGCAATATTGCTAATTTATTTTGGTATACTGACAGTTATTTACAACATTATAATGCCGTCAATTTTGCCGTTTTATGTTTGACAGGTTTGAAATTAATGAATTTTATCAATCAGAAAGCTCTAAAACATAAACAAACGTTAAGTTATTCACAAATTGTCGATAACTTAACGTTTATTTACGTTTTAGGACTTTCTGATTGATTGAATTCATTAATTTTAAACCAGTTAAACTTTAAACGACAAAACTGACGGCATTACATAATTATATGTTATACAATACAATAATAATAGTAATATTGCTTATTTCAGAATGCGGCCGACTGAATTTACATTTTCCTTTTTTTGCACTTAACCTACGAAAATAGTCAGACTAGTTACTACTTTCACGTTTACTGGAAGTTTTTTTTTGGAGTTTTTGAAAACACAGATGTCATATCATGAGTTGATTCGTACAATAAATCAGTCAACACAACTTACAACAAACATTCAGGGAATCGCAACCAATACGACTAAATAGAAGGTACGACGAAGTCAAACATTAGGAAGTAAAATATTATACTTATATAAAGGGTATCTCGCAGCTAGTAGCAAAAACTTCGGAGGAGTTTTCTTCATTAAATTTTGAACAGAAAATATTCTTTACACTTTTAGGCGAAATGTCGACAGTTACGGAAATAAGGGAAATAAAATTTTGCATTTTTTGATATTTCTGACATCTGTAAGACTATCATTACTGTAATTTATATGGAATATTAAAAATTAAAGACAAATAAATGACAAAAACCTTACATTTTTTTTCCATATTTCTGCAAGGTTTTGATAATTTTATTTGAATTGTGTCAAAGTGTATCTAAATATAATAATTTCGTTGCCTGTCGGTCCGTAACGTTCGTAACTTGCTGGAATTATGCTGAAATTTCAACTTTACATAGATAATTAGATTGTGACGGGCAGTCAACGAAATATTTTTTTTAAAAGGGCCAGTAAAAAGCATTGCCTTCATGAAACTCTCTAGTTCCTTCGGAGTTTCATTTTCTTGCTAACAGAGAGTACAGTTAATCATTTTTTCAGCCATTATTTTCCTGATGTTCTGGGTAATTTATAAAAAAACGATGTATTCGAGGAGTGTTAAAAAAAAAGAATTATTTTCTTATTACGGATTTATATTTATTATTTTATAATTATCCCTGTGTGGACAAAATCCAGTAATTGTGCTATTACATTTACAAATTACTTTTGTGGAATGTGCTGATGTAGAATGTAGATGAGCATTATTCGGAGAAATAATTATGTAACATTATTAGTGTGCAACTTGTTACGGATAATTTTCTCGCAAGCTCTGATGTACCTACCAAATTTTCGATTTCGTAATTCTTCTCGTAAGTACTAACATACTTTTATATAAAAATTATACCTATGCCGCGAGTGACGGAACGATCCCAATTATTTTAATTTGGGTATTTACGCCGTGTGTTTCTACGGAGGCTTTCGACCTATCAGGTAATCTAAGAAAAAACGCGGACAATGATGATGGGCGGCAAAAACCGTCATATTTCACGGCTATCGATGGTGTCGATCTAGTGATGGGAAATTATGATGATTCAATTGTAAATCACTTTTTATTTGATTTCGGGTGATTCTCAAATGGTTGCCGATAATTTTAATGAAAACTTATTATTCCCTTTATATTAACTCGTGGCGTCTGCTTGCTTGCCGGCTTGCCGTCGAAAAAACTTTAGATCGATTTTTCCCGTGATCCAATCGAGCTGAAATTTTGCAAGCAGACTCGTGGCGACGATCAAGAAGATCTATCAAATTTTCGTTAAAAAAAAATAATAAATTTTTCGATTTATCAAATTTTTAATGATTTTTTCATACAACTTACTAATTTGTATGAAAATATTTCAACGCGTCTGGTAGACACGGAACCTGATTATAGTATAATTTAGGATTTTTGGAAATTTTTTATTACTCCCTTTCGTAGCGTCGCCCGACCGAAGTCCAACGCGTAGGTTTAAGCGCCAAACCAGTTTCCACTAGTAAATGAGAAAGGGAGTATAATAAAGACTTTGTTTTTATGGGTTACTTTTTTATTGTTAAATTTTTAAAACATAGCATTATGATATTTAAAAGGAATTAGAGAAATCGATTGGAAAAACTTACGGAAAAAATGATCAATCGAAAAATATTTACTCTAAAAATTGAGAATTCACAAAAAATAAAAAAGTATTTTCATCACAAAACCATAAAATATATTAGTTGTATCAAAGTTTTTCCAAGTATATAGAAAAAACGAATCGATTTACCTACCCAGATGTGTATTACTCAAAGGTTTTTGAAATTCTCTGCAAAAATCATTGCATTGATAGCTATTTGAAATTGGAATAATTGTTTATCATTTTTGAAAGATTACTAAAAATTTTTTTAATGAGACAGAACACTAGGTAAAAACACATAGAAGAAGTATACATTGTGTATTTCAAACTCAACCTAATATTCCTATTACAAGTGTCGTCGACCTGCTCTAATAACATAAAATGAAGTGTGCAGTTTGTAGTATGAACTGCACACCACTAACTTTATACTTCAAAGTTACAATTCTATCTATACACTTCAAATTCCGCACTTCAAACTACACACTTCAATTTTGTAAAAATTTTTGGCCGACTTTTATGTAAGTTGATGTAGCTAAAGCGTCGTTTTGAGATCTCATCCCCCCGTCAGATTTAATTTTTTGGAAAGTTTTTGGGAAGAAAACGACTGTTAAAATTTTAGAGTAGGTACTACAATTAGTTCACTTTATGTAGTTTATTGAAGTAGATGAAGAGTGTGATGTTTCGGTACCTATTACAAATGTAGCGTACACTTTGTAGTCTTCAAACTGGTGAATGTGTGCGTGTTGTAGTCTTCATTTTGAAATGTAGTTTTTCCCTTTGATAGTGTACAGTAGGGATGGGCGTTGAATGGACGGACTAGTTGAAATCAACCGTTGACGTTGCATCGACGCGTCGACCGTTTACGTTTATCGCATGGACTAGTTGAATTCGTAGACGGTGGACAGCGGACGCCGTGGTCGGTGGACGATTCGAGATTAACGCAATGCAAAGCAACGAGCGAGAGCAAGACGAAACGTCTCCGTTTATTTCTCTCTCATCTCTCGCTGTCGACTTGTAGGGTATTGCTTGTAGATGCCATAGACGTCATAGACGGCTCGACGGGTAATTTCATTTCAACTCTAAAGTACACTACCATAGAGTGCAGATCTGTGTACACGAACTATGACTAGAGATTTGAAATTTGAATACATGCGTAGGGCGAGATAGGCTTAATAAGCTATTATCTATTATTTTTTACTTGATTTTTTGTGATGTCACGTGCGACGATTCGGTGAATTCCCAATTTTACGCTGTATAAAATAAAACAATTCTGTTTAATTATTTTATTTTTTATTGAACTAATATTTTACTGCTTACACCTGATATTGTTTGTACACCTACTTCTTTCTTTATTATATATAGAAAGAAGTATATAAAACAATATGTAAAAGCCTATAATGTGCGTAAACAAATAAATAAAAAAATATTTCTTTTTACATATAAGCACAAGTAGCGGTTTTACTTTCCCCGAAACTATATTCCTTCGAACTTCTTTAAATTTTAAAAATTAACGTCATAAAAATAGCCAACGGTTGAGCCGTCGAGAAGCGTCGCGTTGAACCGTAGACAGTTGACCATCGTCCCGATGTTTACATAGAACGTCCGCGACGTCCGCGTAACGAAGTTGACGCGTCAACTAGTTGACAAATTCAACTAGTTGATCGTCTCGTCGATGGATGGACGTGGACGGTCTCGTTTCGTCGACGGTAAATACGTCGACGACCCATCCCTAGTGTACAGTGCAAGTGGCGACCAAGCAAACAAAAAAATTGGTAACAATTATTGACTCATAGTAACATAAACATAGCAAATTTAAGAATGTGTGATGCGGTTGTTATTATGTTTAAGAAAATAACCATAAATAAAGAATTGACATCGTGTGTGCTAGGGATTCAGGTTGTTCCCAAGAATATGGATTTTGTGTAGAAGTGAATTGAAATGATAATGGGGTATTGCAAGAATATCAGCATCAATCTTAGGGTTAGAAAAATACATATTTTATGTAGGTATGACACATTCATATAATTTTTATTATATAAGTACCAAAATTTTGGAATTATTAAATTGTTTAGTCAGAAAGTCATTTAGGACAAGGTTATTAGTACAGTTAAATATTATTGAAGTTGATGAAGCTTGTAATGTTTCGGTACCTACTACAAATGTAGCGTAAACTTTGTAGTCTTCAAACTGGTGAATGAGTGCGTGGGTGGTTATTAGTACAGTTAGATATTCCGGGATATATCGTATCCCGTGATAGCCAAATATATTTCGATAGATAGATTTTTCATGTGCACGTTTCCATTTGATTAATCTATCTGTTTTAAATAACATTTTAGTTTTACTCGCGATACGGTAGCACCATTACAAAGTGCTTTTAAAGAATTGCGTATTACGAGATTGGAGGACATGATTTTCCGGAAAACAGCAAAGCTCAAGGCTGCATTAGAAAGGTCATAAACTGAAACACATCATTCTGATATTAAAAAACAATAACAAGCGAGCATCAGTAAACAGATATCATTTTAAATATACCTTCCATATTACTTATTACCAACAACAAAATGGCTATCAAGGGATAACCTTGACTGTCGAAAGAGCTAATTGAATAAATCAACATGACATAATGATTTCTGAATAATGCTTCAGAGTTCTTTATATTCAGTATTTTATTTACTAGGCGCGGAATGTACATTTATTTTGGTAATTTTTAGAAGTACATTTTTTGATAATCAGATGTAAAATTATGCATTAAATATGTTCACTTTAACGAGGAAAGCTAAAGAGAAGTAGACCATTAGCTTCACAATTATTTAAAAAAGCATTTACAAAAGTTGAAATCATATTTGAAAACCTTTCAAATATGATTTCAACTTTTTAATCACTATGCATAGGTAAGTTATTCCAATAAAACGATATGACGGACTAATTCGGGCGAGGGGATGTTTGTTAAAGCCGAATTTTTCTTTTTTCAGGATAGCAAAAAAGGTTAACAGTCATGTCTTTACCACAATTATTATATTTAACACTGTACATTTGACTTAGAAATGAAATATAAATTTATCATAGAAATTTACAGGTACATTCCATTTATTTTTGTCTTACTAATATAAAAATCTTATTATCTTGAGAATAAGGGGGTACTTCCGTTATATAATAAGATAGGTTTTCAAATAAATACGTAAAAAAATTACAAAATAGTCTATGCAACATATTATGGCCTTGCCTATTCATGAAATTTTGTTTAAGATAATAGTGAATCAATAACAAATAATATATATTTTTTTAATTATAAGCAAAACTTGAATAAAAACATTTTAAAATAAACAGAGTAGGTATTTATTTTCACATACGACACACGGACCAGAAATTTTGAAAAAACATAAATGAACGTTTAGTTATTCACAATTTGTTTACGTTTTAGAGCTTTCTCATTGATCGAATTCCTTAATTTCAAACCTGTCAAACATAAAACGTCAACATTGGCGGAATTGCAATGTTATACAATAACTGTCAAACAGAAATAGCGATATTGTAATTTAAAAATCCGTGTAAAAATTATTAAAATATTTATTTCAATGGATTACCTACCTAGAGAATCTACTTACAGAGAACACTTTATAAAGTAGTAAAATAGGGTCGTATCTACATAAAATGCCCACACAATTTTAGACTTTACGCTGTCAATTCTCTTTTGAATTATGCTACCAAGCTAACTTTCAAAGATTTGATTTCTAGACAATAACATTTCATGTCTACGACATCGCATACATACGTATAATGTTTGTGATTTTCCTACCTCTTACAAATTTAAACAAGGTTAGAGATTCTATTGAGGTCCTGTTTTTAACAGAGTCGTAAATAATTTTTGACCCTAACGGAACCGACCACAGCACAGTGTAATAAATATTATGTAGGTACTTAATTTTTTTCGTTAAAGAAACGCAACACTTAATTTTAAATATTTCTTTAAATTTCTTGCAAGAAAGAAGGCGCAATTTAAAATATGACACTGTATACAGCAGATTAATATTTCAGAAGAAGTATCGCTTACCCTGGAGGGCTTTAATAAACATAGATGGGGGTGTGGGATGCCAATACATTAAAAATAGACAACAGAAAACATTAAAAATATGCGGGTCGATAAGAATTCCGCGAAGTGTTAATAAGCAAGCTATCTGTGCTGTACATACACCGTCATTATCGTTTGCGTTTGCGTTTAGCTAGCACGCCTTTTTATTTTATAATTGTCTGGTGATATATGATATATATGTTGGAGCAATTCCCCCCTCCCCCCATAGTTTACGAAAAAAGTTTTCTGCTGATAGAATCTTTAATGTATTAAATTTCAATAGCGGTTCATAAAATATGGAACGCACTATAAGATATTTGACGTATTAATCATAACCGCGAGTTTGAAATTCGGTATTAGCTAGGTTGGTATATCGTTTTCATTTTCAGTTAGATATCATTGATATTCTTTCAAATTTTTTGTAATCTTTTGAACACGAACCACCTGAAGCCAATATACAGAATGTCTCATAGCTATTCGCGTAAACTTCGGGGAAGTATGTTTTTCATTAAATTTTTAATAGAAAATATTCTGTACACTTTTGGTGAAACGTCGACAGTTACGGAGATAAGCGACATCGAAGTTTGCATTTTTTCAATATTTTAGACTCATTTTACTAAAAATGACAAAAACGTACAAGAATTTTTTTTGAAAATTTCTGCAAGGTTTTAATAATTTTATTTGATTTGTATCAAAGCGAATAAATTTATAATTTTCCATATAAGTTACTCAGTGATACAATGTTTTACTGAAAATGAGTCTAAAATATTGAAAAAAATGCAAATTTCGATGTCACTTATCTCCATAACTGTCGATATTTCACCAAAAGTGTATAGAATAGCTTCTATTCAAAATTGCATGAAGAAAACTCCCCGAAGTTTTTGCCACTAGCCATAAGACACCTGCATATCAATACTGACATGAAAAGGGAATGAAGAAGATATCCACACAAGCCACCTTGCATTAGTGATGGTCAAACCATTAACCGCTTTTTTTCGGTACAGTTATTTGATTTGTATCTGATTGTACCGATGACCGGTAACTAAGATGTAACTGTTATCTAGTGCCAATGGTTGCCCGTCGAATTGCGATAAAATCGATACAAACAGGTAAAAATCTCAAAAAACGGTTAGTGTGTCACCGGTTAAAATACCATCACTAATTTGCATACAAAACAAATTGGAGAGAGAGAGAGAGAGAGAGAGAGAGAGAGAGAGAGAGAGAGAGAGAGAGAGAGAGAGAGAGAGAGAGAGAGAGAGAGAGAGAGAGAGAGAGAGGGAGAGGAAGAGACAGATGAATTAATTAGAAGGATGTACATACAGAAAAAATATATTTATCGTAACTATCTTTGTATTATTTATTGATTTGGCATTTACTTTGAGGATACTTTATACTTTACTTTGATATAATACTTTACATATGATAATTTATAGATAAATAAAATACTTGTGTAAGACCACTTTTGAGTTCAATTTATACACAATATAATATATTCTCACCTGTAGATGAGAGCTCTGTAGCTCTCGAAACTATTCGTGTATAAATTGAACTCAATAGTGGTCTTACACAAGTATTTTATTTATTTATAAATATCTTTGGGTATCATCGGGATACGAATTCGAAACTTTTACAATCTGGGAAAATGCGATGGCCAATTTCGATTAAAATTACGAATTACAATACATTACAATTACAATACATTACATACATTTACGAGACTTATAGATTATGAATGATATATCCTTAAATGTCAGTAATAATTTGGTTGACAGCTTAATTTGAATAATTATCTACCGGAGAGCAGAAAGCATGATATTTATGACTTGGTGCTTTCGGTCAGAAGAAAAAAAGATCAATATGACTTAATTAATTTTTAAACTTGAAAACCTGACATCTAACGACAAAATGCGTTATATCAGAGCAAAATAATACATAAATCTTCCCATTTTAAACAGAAAATCGTCAAAATCTAATTTAATGCCTTCTGTTAGTATATCCACGGTACACAGACGTAAGTTCTTATTATGGAAGTTTGTGAACCGCTGTCAAATTAATGGTCGATCTTAAACGACATAAAAAGTAATATAAGTATGTACATTGCGTTATTGACTTTATTGACCCACCTGCACAGGTACCCACATTCGGCAGTTTTATGGTTTTTCCTTAACTTTGGGTGTGCTGTGTACGTGAAACAGTTTGTAAATTAAAAAGATTGAGATCTTTAAATGATATCGTAAACACACATTAAAGTGGGTAATAACATTTTTTGACTAGTAGATTAACATTAATTTGTTATATCCTGTTGTATGATTGATTTTCACACACGTTTAGCCATTTAAGTTAAATTATTACTTAATTGTCTTAAAACAATAAGAACGTAAATCAATTCAGTTTAAATAAGCTACTTAATACCTAATATTTTATCTTTAATTTATTTATTTATTTTTAATATACAGAAAAACATAATATCGTTAATGACCCAGAGAGATAGTCCTGGTAAGTCATTGAGGTAAAATGTAAAAACATTTAAGATGATTATGAGAACATCTTTCAGAAACGTTTTTTAATGTTATATTAAGATAATAGATTCAAACGCCTTCTATTACGAGGTAAAATGTAAAAACATTTAAGATGATTATGAGAACAACTTTCAGAAACGTTTTTTAATGTTATATTAAGATATTAGATTCAAACGCCTTCTATTACGAGGTAAAATGTAAAAACATTTAAGATGATTATGAGAACATCTTTCAGAAACGTTTTTTAATGTTATATTAAGATATTAGATTCAAACGCCTTCTATTACGAGGTAAAATGTAAAAACATTTAAGATGATTATGGGAACAACTTTCAGAAACGTTTTTTAATGTTATATTAAGATATTAGATTCAAACGCCTTCTATTACGAGGTAAAATGTAAAAACATTTAAGATGATTATGAGAACATCTTTCAGAAACGTTTTTTAATGTTATATTAAGATATTAGATTCAAACGCCTTCTATTACGAGGTAAAATGTAAAAACATTTAAGATGATTATGAGAACATCTTTCAGAAACGTTTTTTAATGTTATATTAAGATATTAGATTCAAACGCCTTCTATTACGAGGTAAAATGTAAAAACATTTAAGATGATTATGGGAAACAACTTTCAGAAACGTTTTTTAATGTTATATTAAGATATTGATTCAAACGCCTTCTATTACGATGGTAAAATGTAAAAAAACATTTAAGATGATTATGAGAAACATCTTTCAGAAACGTTTTTTAATGTTATATTAAGATATTAGATTCAAACGCCTTCTATTACGAGGTAAAATGTAAAAACATTTAAGATGATTATGAGAACATCTTTCAGAAACGTTTTTTAATGTTATATTAAGATATTAGATTCAAACGCCTTCTATTACGAGGTAAAATGTAAAAACATTTAAGATGATTATGAGAACATCTTTCAGAAACGTTTTTTAATGTTATATTAAGATATTAGATTCAAACGCCTTCTATTACGAGGTAAAATGTAAAAACATTTAAGATGATTATGAGAACATCTTTCAGAAACGTTTTTTAATGTTATATTAAGATATTAGATTCAAACGCCTTCTATTACGAGGTAAAATGTAAAAACATTTAAGATGATTATGGGAACAACTTTCAGAAACGTTTTTTAATGTTATATTAAGGAATTAGATTCAAACGTCTTCTATTACGTCCCTTCTCCTTAGCACCACGCCCATATACCCATCCGACTTTTAGCCTCTCCCCACTCCCAACTTCGTTCTTTAGTCTTAAGTTTAGTATTAGCCGTGAGACATAGTTGATTATTTCAAGGTTTGTATGCAAGGGGCGTGGAAACAATGAAAAAAGTTTTTTTTCCAGAAATTAATTAAAAGTCAAGAAAACATAAGGGTACATTCGTAGTAGAAATATATAAGAACACACACAAATATAAAAGAAAATTGGCATAGGCGCTCAAGTCTCTAGCACTAAATAAACAATATTAGGGTGGGATTCTCGATGCTCCCAGTTCACGGATTCGGTGAAGGCTTTTGCCGAAAAAAGATAGACGATAAGAGCGATGTAATTCAGGCCGAGAGACGTCTCGGAGATGAGTACTCGACGTGACCGGACCGATAGGCGGTTGGCGAACGAATACGTGGCCCGCCCGTAGCGCGCTTTTGCCGGGAAGCGGTAAATAGATACATCACTATTTGATAAATATTTTCTATTGTAAGATATTTGTGCAGTCCCTAATTCTACACCAAATAAAATATTTATATTTGGTGTAGAATTGAAGATATGAAGGCAAGGGAAAGAATTGGATTAATGCCTTTGAGATGTCATGTTGTAGACACGTATTCCGCATCATGGATAGCCAAACTTACAAATTAATAATTTTTCTAGTGAATCCTTCAATTTTTGAAGATATTGCGAGTATATAGTTTATGCGAGAATTTAGAATATTTTGCGGGAATAGAGAATAAAGAGAGATAGTTTGGAGAAACTTCCCTCAGTCTCCCAACCGTTGGACCAACCAAGTGGAAAAATCAGGAATAAAGTCATAAATGAATAAATCAGGAATAAAATCAGGACAACTGGAGGAGTATAGTCAAGAGGGCAGAAGTTCACGAAAGTCACGACCTTGAGAAGTGAGAAGCACGGAGGACAATTTGAAATTCATTGCATCGTGTTAATTATTTTTCATTTTATAAATCATCAACAGAAAAAAAATTCTTGGCTTCCGTTGGTCCTGTAATCCTTTCTCAGATCTGTGGCAAATCATTATTAAAAGGGGATTATTAAAGGTAGCTCTTGTAGTCAAAAGGTGAATCCTTGACTAATTATCCAAAGGTCACAGGATGCAAATCAAAAATATGTTGTCTGATTTTAAATTAATTGCATCCCGTCTGGGTGTTGTCATTGTTACATTTAAAAAGGTTCACATGAGCTTAACCGTAAGGGGGTCCATAAAAAAATAATACATAAATAAACGAATTTAAACCATCATTATTTACATTGATTGATTTTGCATCTAGATTCGTAGTTCGGAATTTTCTAAGAATTTTTCTAAAGGTTGGCAAATAAACTAATATCAATTTAAATTGTGGCATTTTGTTAATTGTTGGGTTGTTTTGCAGTGGGGCCTCGTACCACGAAATTGGTTTGTCCGGCTCCTGGCGGGAAAAGTTTGTGTTAAGAAACACAATATCCGTTAGTATCCTATGAAAAATAAATTAATTGTCATCGACCCTCCACAGAAGAGGCCACCGTTTAATACAAGCACTATTTATTATATAATGTACAAAATGTTTTTGCGAAATTAAAATAACAGATTCCGTCAGAATCACCTCAATACGCGGTAAAATTCAATTAAATAATTTGATGTGAATATCCGATACTTACTCACCATTACCGCGACTCATTATGACGTATAATATTCTTCACTCACAAAGTAACATAGTTTCAGAGTACAAATCAAAATTCAAAAGGAAAATTTTATTGCAATTGACTACATGATCATTCATGCAACAGATAAAACAACTTCCTTGTGTGATTATACCTTTGATTCTACTGTAGTTCCGGGCTGCAGTGAAAAAAATTTTCATGGCCAACATGATAGCCAAGGTCCATTGAACGAATAGAGCACTAAAAGAAGAAGAAGAAGGTTCTTGAAACAGTGAAACGTTATGTCGTTATAGAGGTACCTATCCTTGTCTGTTTATTGTCCACTCCAACAGCGTATGTCTTCCAGTCCTAAAAATTCACCGTGATATTAGCCGAAGATAAGACCTTATACTGGCGTTTTCCTCTTTCTTTTCTTATAAGGTTTACTCGTTACCTCACCCTGATGTATATGCGGCTTTTTCAGTTCTTCCATGGCTAACTGCATTTCATGCTCCTCTGTTGACTCCTCTATATCCACTTTATGAAGCCGGAACCATTTTAAAACCATGAAAAGTGCTTTGGTGTAGAGGTTTTTCTTTTGAACCAGGGTTCGTGGTATAAAAAGATCGTCATGTGGAGCATTTGGCGTACGAAGTCCCACTGTGTTTGATTTATTGGCATGAAATAAATAATGGAGTAAAAACAAAGAACCCAAAAATAAAATTAATGTCTTTACAAATATTTATTTATCCTGAGGTGCTGCGGTCATGTGGCGAGCAAAACACTCATTTTTTACATTTACGACGGTTCATCCATGATGGATCACCAGCAGATACTCTGAAAATCTCACTTCAATGCATCTCGAGAAATCATGTTATTTGAATTAACCGTTTCTTAGAAATGTTATTATTAAAATATAGGTAATGTCATTACCGAAAATTTTCTCGGAAATTTGTACAAAATGTAACAAATTATTTTAATTATTATAATATGATAATCATAGGAAGGTGCATTTAGTAGAAGTGTAAAAGTAGTTAAACCGTAAGTCATATTATTATGGGTGAGTTACATAGATGAATGACCTTTATATTCCGACGAGGAAGACAAAGATTAAGGTTTGTATGTATAAATAAAAATCCTTCTATAATACATAATACTTTAATGTCTTCAAAATAGTCTGACATCTATAAATTTAATTTGAAAATAAGTCTGAGATTGAAAAAATTAAATAATTAAATTTGAAAATGTGGAAAACATTCACTAAGGCCGATTTTTTGGTAAAGTCAAGAAGTGTTGTGTACCGATAAACGCGCGCGCGCGCGTGTGTGTGTGTGTGTGTGTAGCGCTAAATAAAAGTAAATTTAATAGATTGATGATAATTATTATTAAACCATTTTTAAATTTTTCTCGAAATGTCTTTGTGGTTGTCCATTGTCCAATGGATCTATTACTGTTCACTTTTAACCAACATTTATTTTCTTCACCTACTAGTTTTAGCTAACGAAGGGCATCAACAGAGTTATTATAATTAATATTAATACGAGCTGTAACCAGTAAAAAATTACGGAACATTGGTTTACGTATTTGCTAAGCCCTAGTATATATATTTATAGCATCTTTTGGGCGGTCTACAGAGAGGCGACTGTAGCCACATGCGTCAATCGGCTGGATCGGGTTTGGCGACCCGGGGTTCAAGCCCCATCTTTGGTCGTGAATTTTTATTTTATTTATTATTTATTTACATTAGTTAATACAAGATACTAATAACTGCCACACTAGGTAAAAACCTGTTCTGTGGCAGTTATTCTCATACGGTATTTATGTAGTAGTAAAAAATGACAATTAAAGAATATAAATCTAAAAGAAAATAAAAACAAAAGAAAATATACATTCAAAATTAAGATAAGAATTTAAAGTAAATCATAGGAATACCTAAATCTAAGAGAAAAGAAAAGAAAAGAAAATTCACATACAAAATTAAGATAAGAATTTAAGTACTTACAAAAATAAATATTATATTATAGTATACTTTAAATTATATAAATAGTTTTTGCCAATTCAGAGGTCAAGGGCGGATCACTTCTTCAGCATACCTTCTATCTGATATTTTTATAAACTTATTAATATGATGTTTAAAAGGTTTGTGTAGAGTTATTTCTTTAGTTTCATTAGGTAACTTGTTGGAAACAAGCGGGGCAGTGAAATTAAATTGTCTTTGCCCAAAAGACGTTTTCCTTTTAGGTGCCTCGAAATTAATTGTATTTGCCCACCTAGTAACCCGTGTTTGTTGTGTACGATTAAAATTTACCTTGTCCTTGTGGAATTTTATAAGTATGGTTTTAAGGTATAATTGTCAAGAACGTTAAATATTCCAAACAAATCATCTGAAGGAAACATTCTCGACTTCTTGGTGATTATACGCATGACGCATTTTTGTGATTTTGTCAGCGGATCCATGACTGATTTGGCATACCCTCCCCATCCAATTATGCCATAGGATAATAGGGATTGAGTGATGGAATAATATATAGTCCTGAGGGATACAATATCTACCACATTTCTCAGACTTCTATATATGTATCCCGTTTTCCTAACCTTATTAGAGAGATCTTGTATGTGTCCCTGCCAACTGAGTTTGCTGTCAATTATAATTCCTAGGTATTTGATATCAGATGCTTTTTCAAGACATATACAGTTGCATTTATTTGGTAAACTACAGCTGTGTAACTGTATTTGATAATTTATGACGTCTTTAGGTTGACCAGCTTCTGTTGGACTGAATGTTAGGTACTTAGTTTTTTCAATGTTCAGTGAAAGTAAATTTCGGTCAAGCCACGTTTAACCATCACTATACCATTTTCTGCTATTTTTTGAGCAGATTCCCATGTTCTGCCTTTAAAAAGTAAGACGGTATCATCCGCAAATGAAATAACTTGACCCTCAGTTGGCAATTCGAACGAAGTTACGGGGACAGACTGACGGACGGACGCACAGATAAAAACAGAAATTATTATATTGGATTATATTACTAATTATAAAATATAATTAAACATTAAACAAATGTATTTAGTATTTATTATACTGTAGTAATAAAGATTAAACGTAAAGAGTCGTGAGTAAAAAATCGACCTGTGCCTTGCGTCTGTTACCCTACAACGAGTTCATAATTCCCAAAGAAGATTGTTAGGTTACTTTGAAATAAAACGTTTGTAAATCAGAAAAAATGTACCTATACACTATTTTCCTACGGGTTTCCAATATAGAATAATCACATTGCGATAATAATAATATCCTTCTTATTTCGACTCGCGTACGATGAATCACGATTTGAGTCAGAGAGGGATTTGCGATCCCGGGGTCATCGCTCTGAAAATTTATTGCATTCTCTCCGCCTCACATACATTCGATACAGGGTGTGCATTATCATCTCAGCATATTCGGTGGCAAACCATATTTTGCCAGTCGCATTGGTCGCGGTTGTCAGTAACTCTGTAACAAGTGAGGGTCCGGTGACACCGACTCTCGGCCGTATTCTGAAAATAACAAGATTCTTATTTGGTGATTGTTGTTGCCCCAACACTCAAAAATAGAGAAACGTCAAGGAATCTCTCAAATATCAATATTCCTATTAGGGATGGGTCGTCGACGTATTTACCGTCGACGAAACGAGACCGTCCACGTCCATCCATCGACGAGACGATCAACTAGTTGAATTTGTCAACTAGTTGACGCGTCAACTTCGTTACGCGGACGTCGCGGACGTTCTATGTAAATAAACATCGGGACGATGGTCAACTGTCTACGGTTCAACGCGACGCTTCTCGACGGCTCAACCGTTGGCTATTTTTATGACGTTAATTTTTAAAATTTAAAGAAGTTCGAAGGAATATAGTTTCGGGGAAAGTAAAACCGCTACTTGTGCTTATATGTAAAAAGAAATATTTTATTATTTATTTGTTTACGCACATTATAGGCTTTTACATATTGTTTTATATACTTCTTTCTATATATAATAAAGAAAGAAGTAGGTGTACACAACAATATCAGGTGTAAGCAGTAAAATATTAGTTCAATAAAAAATAAAATAATTAAACAGAATTGTTTTATTTTATACAGCGTAAAATTGGGAATTCACCGAATCGTCGCACGTGACATCACAAAAAATCAAGTAAAAAATAATAGATAATAGCTTATTAAGCCTATCTTGCCCTACGCATGTATTCAAATTTCAAATCTCTAGTCATAGTTCGTGTACACAGATCTGCACTCTATGGTAGTGTACTTTAGAGTTGAAATGAAATTACCCGTCGAGCCGTCTATGACGTCTATGGCATCTACAAGCAATACCCTACAAGTCGACAGCGAGAGATGAGAGAGAAATAAACGGAGACGTTTTGTCTTGCTCTCGCTCGTTGCTTTGCATTGCGTTAATCTCGAATCGTCCACCGACCACGGCGTCCGCTGTCCACCGTCTACGAATTCAACTAGTCCATGTGATAAGCGTAAACGGTCGACGCGTCGATGCAACGTCAACGGTTGATTTCAACTAGTCCGTCCATTTAACGCCCATCCCTAATTCCTATCACTGTGACGAAAATATTACCTTTACTTTAATATTTTAACTCTTTGGACGAAGAAAATAGTAGATGTATGTGAAACAAACTTATTTTTACCAATTTGATCAAAAACATATATCTTAGACAAAATTCCAGATTGCAATAACTAGTTTGCGTGATGACATAAATATCGCTTGAGATATAAAATAAATCCTTAAAATAAAAAAAGAACACCCAGACATCGCGGAGGTCCGATATTACAATCCGTGTATGCATAACAAAATATTGATTTTCTTATTTTAACTAAAAATGGTTTATATGCCATTACTGCACCAACGTTGGGTGTTGAAAAGTGATATTGCACCACCGTATATGTAGACATAAAAACACAGCATACAATTTCAGATTCCTATATTGGGTTTTTAATGACAATTATTTATGGATTCCATACACTCCACATTTCCTTCAAACATCATATCACACTAATTAGACCATATAGATTTACGAATACTTTCAGAAGGACTCACCTAAAGTGGCAAAAGTAAATTTAAATTAATTAAGTGATTACACAGGCATAAATAAATAAATAAACAAATATAAATAAATGCGTCCCGTCTATTTTTGAGTGTTCGTGTAACCTCCACCAAAATAACAATCTTGTTATATTAAGAATATGGCCGACAATTTGAAGCAGAGCGTGGTCTTGCTTGAAAAAATAAAAATTGATGCTTAATTCCGTTGGACGACCCGTGCACGCTATAAACGCTGCATAAAAACTATTGAGCTCAAAATGATTGTGATACTTTTCTCGTCTTTGTCGACGCGTTCTAAGTCAAACTTATTATTTTTTAACTTTGACATCAGCTGATGCACTGTATTGGTTATGTACACCGCGCGTAGTGTGTTGTTGTTTAAAACAAAAGTAAATTTAACAGATTGATGATAATTCATTAATGTTATAATTTTGTATTTTTATTATTTTACTTGAATGGAAGAATTATTTAAGTATTTTATTTTTGTATTTTTTCATACTTTTGCTTAGCTTTCTAAATTAAATAATGTTAGTAATTTATTCTAATCACATTCAAATTAGTCTCTAAATTTAATAATCGAAATATCAACAATTTTCTGACTAGCTAAAGCTCTGAAACATTCAATTTCCTGTGAAAATGCAATATTCAATTATTTCCAACATGATTTTTTTGATAGTTTGAGAAATATAATTAATTTTAATATTTCATGTATTGAAAATAAATAAAAACCACTAAAAATAGTATTTTGAAGTTTCTAATAAAGTTAGGTATTACTCGTAGAAATTATATTTAGTCAAATGAGTGACTATTTTTGCAATAATTTTGTTAGCTTCTACATTTACTTCTATCTCTTATCATAATGGGTCGGGGTACCTACACCACATAGAAGGTTTCAACTTTTCCTATCTTAGGCTTCGCTCTCCACGTCAGCGTCAGCTCAATTTAATTGCAACATCTCTTCGCAGCATTCCTCCAACTGTTTTCGCCAGCTCCTCTTAGGACGGCCCCCTATTTTTCTGCCTTCTGGTCTTGCCTAGAATATCCGCTTTGGCAGTCTATCTACCGGCATTCGCAAGACATGTCCCAGCCACCGTAACTGTGATTTCTCGATAAACTCAATAAGGGTCCTACTTCGAGACATTCTCTTATATGAGTATTTCCGATTCTGTCCCTTCTGGAAACTCCTACTTCTCCTTACCAATTGCTAAAATTTCAGTTATTACATAATTACCTATCTACCCGACAGTTTCTAGTTTGTTTAATTAAATCCATATTTTAAACGTCTGTTTGGATTAATCTTATGCAGGTCAACGAAAACAAAAGAATTGGCTTTCGCTTTTAAATCCATTCGTAATGCTTGATTGGAATTTCTGTTCTGTGTACAAAATGTAAGACACCGAATGAAAGATCGCCCGTGCTCATCTCTGCGATGTCCTTTATGTTATTATTGAGACAAAACACATCCATATAGACGCACCCTTAAAACTAAAGATACTAGAGGCTATAGTGCGTCACGCGCTCGGGACGGCACCTGGGTACAGACTGGTATAACCGAATGAAGTGTGCGAATGATAATGTTATTTGTCGTTGATACGTGGTGTATCTAGTAGTAGTAGTAATATCGCCGCAAGATGTCGCCTTATAAAATCTAGGGCGTAGATATCAATGTATAATTTTTTAAAAATTTTATGCGGGTACCAGCAAAGAAGTTTCACTTTAAAACGTACCTCCCATGAATATGATTTTTTAGAAATCAAATTTTAATAAATGCTCTGGTGTATTTTCTTAACAGTTATTCATTCCTGACCCGCATGCCTGAATTGTCTCGTAATTCAACAATTCAAGAGTACTAGTAGATTGGGCAATACGGTGATGAACGATCTAAGCAGTTATAATCCTCTGTCGAGAATATATTGTATAAAGCTTGGTGGTATAATTTAAAATATCGACAAAGTTTGGTACGTATTTTTTCAGAGAGAAAACAAAAAATGCTCCCTCTATTTTTTACTTGTTGCATAAAATAATCCTGTGCGCCAGTGGTTTTGGTCGGTGGTTGCGGTTTTCAGTTTACCAATAACATAATGAATAGACCTTATCAGGTACCGAAATCCTCTAAATTATTTTAAAACAATGTGCAAAAACAAATAGTTTATATAAGAATAATTTATTTTACAAAAGAAGGCAGCAATATCTAAAAAAAATTAATGCAGTCACCAAGGTTTACTAATTTATAATGTACTGAATTCGAGATTTGAAAGGAAACATGATTTTGGAAAGGATAGATGCATAAAATCAAGAGTTCAGTTGGTTCATTTTAAAATAGTAATCCTCTGTGACAGCATGCAAAATATTTCTTGAAATATTGGATATTGCTCCCTTTGCTTTTATACCACATATAGAATACATCATTTTTGTAGTTATTGTTTAATTTTATGAATCAACTTTTTTCTAATTTATGTACGTATTTTTGTATCTATGTTTACTATTCCACTAAAGGCATATACCTAGTTCTAGATTATATTAATATTTTAAAATTTTAATTTATTGTAGGTACAATTAACGATATTAAAAATGGTTACATACTTACCTACTTATCACTTTCTCAAAGCTCTCTAAAAATTTAAAAATGGAAAAAATAATTTGGCGCGAACACAAAATTTCGCCGCAGTAACCAACAATGATCACGAAATTATATGTATGTGTAGTGTTGTGTAAATTATACTTGTGTTTTATTCGACTTTTAAACAACAAATTCACAATAAAATGTATCTTCATTGAAAAAATAGTTTTATGGAAAAACCGGCCGTAGCAAAGCACAGATTGCTTTTAGGTACAGATACACATGCTTCTTTACTGGCATGCTAATGAGCATGCCACTAATAAGCATGCCCTAACAACTGTACACACTTACTCATTACTGGCATGCTTATTAGTGGCATGCTCATAAATAAGCATGCCCAAAGCTAACAATCAAACACACATGCTTATTAGTGGCATGCTCTTGTCATAGAATAGAGACGCTCTTGTTCAAAATGGAAACTTTGCAAACTGAAATAGAAAATTCAAGTGAACCAATAAATCAAAAAAGTTCCCGAGTTTCCATCCGCACATTTTTGATTTTAGTTTATATAATTTTTATTGTAAGATTTGAATCATTCATGCCTATTAATAAAGTTTCGTAAACATTATTTCTCACTATATTATTTTTACACAACGGTGACCGAGAATTCCACAGACATTCGTGATTCTTATAATAAGTTACGAAAAGTAATGTTTTATCATCTCCCCAACGCGCCATATTTGTTTCATCTGTCGCGGACTGAGAAGATCGCATCGATAATACTAGCCGCGAAGCCCGCGAATGACATAAGCATGCTCATAAATAAGCAAGTCTGTTCACACATGCTCCAAAGATACCCCTTCTCTATGGTGAATGACAGTGGCATGCTTATAAATCAACCGGCGGTTGATTTTTGAGCATGCCACTAGGTGGCATGCTCATTTCTAGCAATGTGCGTACACACACGCCACTAATAAGCATGCCACTGTCAAAGTCGATACTGCGCATGCTCACGTGCCACTAAAGAAGCATGTGTATCAGACGCCTTTTGTTGGTAACATAATGTTGCCGCAATAGATCCAAAATGCATATCTCCAGACTATTGAATGCATTTTGGATCTGGGTCACCAGACTTTAACTAGCAGGTAACGTTGCATTCCTCCGCATCTAATACAAAGCGCTCGCCTATAAAGCTGCATACGTCTAAATACACTTTTGGTCCGTTATAATAAATACCCTATCAGGTCGGCCGCACCACGAGAAAAGTAAAAGTAGGTCTTAACTTTGATGCTGGGTTATTATTATATCATTCATCTTGGGATAGCGATCTTTTGGGCGTGCCCTTTCAACGTAATATACACAATGGCTATCTTTAAAGATTGGTAACACACCTTTTAATCTAGAACAACTGCGGTCAGCACCAATCACAGCTTTTGCCAGAGGTTCTAGGGAATAGATGAAAATGTTAAATGCAAATATTGCAAAACCGGTTTACCATTTATTTTGTATTGACAAGATATATTATTTATTTATTTTTACTTATTATTTTTATTTATTATATATCTATGACATTTTATTTATTATTTTTAATTATTACAATACAAAATATATAAATAAAGATACTAACTTTAAACTTTAGAAACTCTATAACCAAAAACACAAGCATATTAACAAACACAGATATTATGATTTTCCCGCATACTGATCTTTAGGTTCTCCAGGATATATACGAAATGAAGGAATGCTTATAATATTAAAATATAATAGAAGAACAAAAATAATAAAATAGTGAATGAACTAAAATTAGAATCAGAGAATAAATATGTTTTGGTACAAATATTTAAACATAGACATGGATTGTTGCTCAAATACTTTAATAACAGAATGAAACTAACTAAGGATTTTCATTTGCGCAATACAAGAAATGGCGACAATATAAGACTACAGAAAACAAAAACAATTACTTCACAAAACTGTTTAATGTACAAAGGGCTCAAAGTCTTCTGCAGCCTACCAAAGATAATACAAAATATAGTGAACATTAAGAAAATTAAATTAGAAAGCAAAAACTTAATTTAAAAAAATACTAGTGACTAATTTTTAGATACCACAATATGTTTTAATGTAAAATTATTTAATAGGCCATATAATAGTATAGAACTAAATAAACAATGAAAAAAAGTTAAATAATATGAAAATGAAAGAGAAACAAACTAAACAAGTGATCGTGACGCTCGCCTAGTGATCTGGTTGGTCGGTGGTTCGAGCTACATATTTTAAGAATATTGAAGCAATACGCATTCCGCGTTCGCATCTCTATTTAGAAAAAACATTGAATTCAACGCGTCATGTAATTAGTGTCATCACACACCATCGAGCCTAACGACTTTATATAGACAACATTAAATATGATGAATAGCAATAATTCTTTGCGAAATTTGTGACGCAACTGAATAAATAATATAAATTATTATGAGTAAATCGTGAATTAATAAATCACAACACATCTCCAAAAATATTTTTGTACGAGAACTCAGGCTAAAACATTGAAGATCGCCGATTCAGAATTTTGTATTATTATATATTTTTTATTTTTTTATTTTAGGAATTTCAACAGTACAATTTATTATAATGGCATAATGAATTGGATAGTTGGTAGACCAATTATATAGATCCATGGCATAATAAAGAAAAAAACATTAAATAGAGAGATAGGAGTGGGAGTGAGAGGGGGAAGTGGAGTGAGGTTTATGGGATTGTTTGGAGTGTTGTGTGTGTGTACCTGAAATACAATATCATATTGCATAAAACCACGAATTTTATGAAATACAACGCCAAGCGGTTTCGCTGAGCTCAAGCTTCATCAAGGCGTAATTAAAACTAACAAAAAATATTAAAAGTAATTATTTTGAACTAAAACTAAACTATTTGAACTAAACTATTTTGAACTAAAAACTAAACTAACACAAAATAATTTAGAAACACTTGAAATTCATAAAAACCTAAACACAACAAATAACATAATCAATAATCAAGTACAACCCTTCTCACTATGTTCCCGATCTCCCACCACCTAGATACCCCTTCCACTTCTACCGAATCCACAACCCACACACCAGACAACTAGGGATGGGTCGTCGACGTATTTATCGTCGACGAAACGAGACCGTCCACGTCCATCCATCGACGAGACGATCAACTAGTTGAATTTGTCAACTAGTTGACGCGTCAACTTCGTTACGCGGACGTCGCGGACGTTCTATGTAAACATCGGGACGATGGTCAACTGTCTACGGTTCAACGCGACGCTTCTCGACGGCTCAACCGTTGGCTATTTTTATGACGTTAATTTTTAAAATTTAAAGAAGTTCGAAGGAATATAGTTTCGGGGAAAGTAAAACCGCTACTTGTGCTTATATGTAAAAAGAAATATTTTATTATTTATTTGTTTACGCACATTATAGGCTTTTACATATTGTTTTATATACTTCTTTCTATATATAATAAAGAAAGAAGTAGGTGTACATAACAATATCAGGTGTAAGCAGTAAAATATTAGTTCAATAAAAAATAAAATAATTAAACAGAATTGTTTTATTTTATACAGCGTAAAATTGGGAATTCACCGAATCGTCGCACGTGACATCACAAAAAATCAAGTAAAAAATAATAGATAATAGCTTATTAAGCCTATCTCGCCCTACGCATGTATTCAAATTTCAAATCTCTAGTCATAGTTCGTGTACACAGATCTGCACTCTATGGTAGTGTACTTTAGAGTTGAAATGAAATTACCCGTCGAGCCGTCTATGACGTCTATGGCATCTACAAGCAATACCCTACAAGTCGACAGCGAGAGATGAGAGAGAAATAAACGGAGACGTTTTGTCTTGCTCTCGCTCGTTGCTTTGCATTGCGTTAATCTCGAATCGTCCACCGACCACGGCGTCCGCTGTCCACCGTCTACGAATTCAACTAGTCCATGCGATAAACGTAAACGGTCGACGCGTCGATGCAACGTCAACGGTTGATTTCAACTAGTCCTTTCATTCAACGCCCATCCCTACAGACAACCACTCCCCATAAGTCTTAATTCACCCGATGAAGGAAGCGGACGTTTCCGAAACATGTAGTGAAACACGTGCTCAAATATAAAATAGTGAAAAAAACAAAGTTTATTGTTTTATTTCATAATTTGTTTATAATGGATTTCCACAAAGTTAACGCATTCAACATTCAATTACTTGGGTTTTATTAAATTTAATATGTTAAACCACAAAGTGATCGCTTTCTATGAAAATATTTACTTTATTATTTTAATTTTATACTGTACCGAGTATGAATAATTTGAAAATATAACATAGGTAGGATAATATACATAATAAATAGTAAGTTACCATAAAAATATGATCATCAAATTTCTTACATATGTCCAAATATACTAAAATGCAGATTAAACTACAAATGATTGCATAGAAATATATAATACTGGGTGTCTCACAGCTAGTAGCATCAAATTTACAGGTAGATTCCTGCCTTGATAATGAGTGGAATATGTTCAAACAACCATGAGCTAATATCAATAATTATGGAGATATGCAATTTCAGAGTTCGCATTTTTTTCCAGTATTTCTGACATATTTTTTGCAAAAAGATGAACTATCGTTACAATAACTTATATAGATTATGAAAAAATAATTCGCTTCAATACAAACCCTGCAAAAATTGAAAATGTATTTTTTTACGAGGTTTTAATCATTTTATTTGAATAGTATTGTAGTGAATGAATTTTTTATAATCGATATAAGTTATTGTAATGATAGTTAAACTTTTTGCAAAATATTAGTCAGAAATATTGAAAAAAAATGCAAACTTTGATATTGCATATCTCCCTAATTATTGGTCACGGTTGCTTGAACATTTTCAACTCATTGTCAAGGTAGGATTCCACCTATAAAGTTTTTGTTACTAGCTATTAGACACCCTGCATAACTCGTATGTAAAACTTTAGAAATACGATTGATTGAAATGGCTGTGATATACTCGTAGAAAAGCCTCCAACATTTTATAACTTCACCCGGATGTGGAGATTTCTTTCGCGAGTCGATATTTAAAAAAAACAGCGTTTTTTTTTATCTCGAGGCAATTAATGATTTAAAATCCCAATGACACATAGGAGAATCCTTTAGACAAATCACACCCGACTACAATAAAAGTTCGTCACTCCGCCGCAGTAGTTGGACCCTCATTATGTTGACCACAAGTACCGCGCTACATATTATATTGCGAAAGTGTTGCTACTGACTTCACAGCGGCTGCGTTTTACAAAACCGACCTCTCTTTTCATTCAAAACACCGCTGCAAATAAACATTCTATAAATTTTGTATTAAAAACTCCCAAAATTGTATTGTTGTAAATACACCATAAGAGGTATCTTTACTTTACGAATTAAATATGAGTAAATATAGATTTATGAATTTACAGGAATATACCTAACTCTTAGAAATAATTAATATATGAATAATTGGTTTGATATCACATAAACAATTTTGACTTCTTTGTGTACAATTCCACTTTTCAGATAGATTTTGAACAGGCTCTTAATTTTATGTTCTATAGATGTATAATATCTACATCTACAGGTATATAATAGGTCAATAATATCTACACGTTGTTACTTTCCATACATAATATGATTCTTTACATATATTTTTTTTTCAATTGATTCAGTAACATTGTAGATTGATATTTTTAAAAATATTGATTGTATTATTTGTATAAATCGACTTATATTAGTTAATTAATTAGACCTTCATGTTTCGGAAATACCTTTCCATCGTCAGGATGTTATATTTTTATATTTTTTTTATATTCTTTTAAATTTTACTATTGTTTTTTTGTTGTATAATATTTTACTTTCCACATTTTATATTTATATCCGTAATTAATTGATTAATTTTATAGTTGTGTAGTATTTTGTTTTATATATTTATATTATTTTGCTCTTACTATATTGTCGCCTGCTAATTTCGGCCCCAGGTTCTTCCTAGTGAGATGAGATGAGAATATGAAAACAGAATGGTTGACTCATGCGGAAGCAGCGCAAGACAGGGGAATATGAAAGCCTATTATCGAGTCTTTCAGAGGAATGAAGATGATGGTGATGAAATAAAGAGTTGAGTTTATATAAAAAATATTTTTTTAAATTAAGTATATAGGTACAGTAGGACTATATGATTTCTTAATTTCCGAATTTGTGGCGTTCGGCATCCGATAATATATTTTTCTCCGTGACATCGTGGTCTGTATACGCTTTGAGAAACTTAAAAGTAAACATTAGATAATAATTTCGTATGGTGAGACTAACATTTCTTACAAGTAATGGAAGTGAGTTTATTTAAATAAAGTATTCTTTAATTACTAATCATATAAATATACAGGGTTATTTGGAAAACATTAATAACCTCGCAGGACTATATTCATGCTGTGATTATGAATCGAAAATGTTCAAGCTATCGTGACATAATATCAATAGTTATGGAGATATGCGACATCAAAGTTGGCATTTTTTCTCAATATTGCTGACTTATTTTTTGTAAAACGTTGCACTATCATTACAGTAACTAATATCGATTACGAAAAAATCATTTGTTTCAATACAAATTAAATAAAATGATAAAAACCCTATAAAATTTTCAATTTGAATGTTTTCCAATTGGAATTCGAAGGTTTTTATTTTTTATTTGACTTGTATTAAGGGGAATGATTTTTACATATTCGATATAAGTTACTATAATGATAGTCCAACGTTTTACAAAAAAATAAGTCGGATATAGTGAGAAAAAAATGCAAACTTTGATGTCGCATATCTCCATAACTATAGATATTAGGTCATGATAGCTTTTTTCATTTTCGACATTTTCGACTCATAATCAAGGCAGCAATATAGTCCTGCGAGGTTATTAATGTTTTCCAAATAACCCTGTATATTTTTTTAACATTTTTAACGTAAACACGACTATGAAGATGAACAAACTTTAAACGCTTATATATCAAAAAGTTTCCGACACAGGTGGAATCTAAATGTGCCGGTGTCAATGTGATCTTACTTAAAGGCCGTTCTGCAGGGCGTGCAGCGAGGACCCACAAAATGAGCGCGCCCGAGCCCGAACGCAACCGGCGACCGTAAGACTCCGCTCACTCGCCGGCAGCCTTCATAGATCCCATTGTAATTCACATTTGACACAATTTTGATGGTAAACGTATTCACATTTCACACGTGAAGCAGCGACGCAGATGCGACCACTGTAGACCACCACGCTAAATTTTAAAATACGATAGAAGTGGGCCTACGTCTGATCAACATTAATTTAAGACTGTATTTATTTAAACATGATTATACACGTGAATATTAAATAGTATAGAGACCTTACAATTTTCCACAGAATTAAGATGTAATGTATTATAATATACAGCAACAATAACATAATAATATACACAAAAGAAAAAATATAAAGATTAAGAATAAACCATGAGAGTCAAAGAATTAAAGGTAACAGAGGAATCGGGAATGGGGAGGAAAGGTCAGATCTACTCAGTAATAGGTGAAGGGGCAGGAAGAAAAAGAAGAGCAAAAGAAATATAGCATAAAGATATGTGCGCAATACATTTACATATACATATACGAGGTCTGGACAAAAGAAAGAAGATGTATTAAAAAAAGAGAAAAAATTTTTATGACTCAGGTGGATATCCAAGAGTTGTAAATTTAAAGAGAAGAGATTCAAGTCGCCGAATATAGTGTTGAACAAATTGGACGAGCGATATAAATTTTTTTCGATGGGAGTTGGTATATAAGAAACTATTAGAAATAAATAACTTTACGATTACTTATTGCCGGGTCTCGCGGGCAGCTATCATAGCTGCTTCGTGGCAGAGTGGCTGGAAACACACAACTGCACTGAAAGATCCCACTGGCGGAACCCTAGCTAGCTGGACGGACCTGGTGAAGTCAGCAACAGGAGTCATCACGTTGGATGAACTGATGAAGTCAACAACAACAGCAACAGCCTCCAGGTGTGTCGCAGATAGGCCAAGTGACGGGGCATCGTCTCAAAAGTCGAAGAAGTCAGAGCTTTGGGACCAGGGCAGCCTAACTATGAGCTATAAATATGTGTTATAAATAAAATACTTATATAAGTGTATTATGTTCAGTTCTCGAAACTAGTAATGTATACTTAAATTCGAAAGTGGTCTTATACAAGTGTTTTATTTATATATAAATCAATCATGTCATTCCACAAAGTTAATGCCAAATCAATAAATAATGTAATCATGAGATACATTATTTATTGATTTGATATTAATAAGACGAACGCGACCACCAGACCACCAAAATATTTATATAGACATGAACTAACGACAATTTCTTGGAAGACGGTGTGGTTCCACGGCTGATTTCGATACGTTTGACTTGATATTCTTAAAAAGTATAATCTATTAGAGCTGGTTGTGTCAACTTTCGAAAAAACCAAAGATTTTTTACGAAAACGGGTTGTGGATTGGAGTGGAGAGAAAAACGGGTGTTTAAATCGGATTGGTAGAAAACGTAATAATCGATGGTTTAAATGAAACATTACTGTCAACTAAGTTGATTTAATCAGCCTTTAGTAAATAAGTCGCACTTTATTACAAAAATACGTTTTTACTTGAACGAAATTTATAAAATCTAAAAAAACAAGGTCTGTAATAAAAATAGTTTTTTTACTAGGGGACTTAGTTGCGTGAGAATAAATACTTTAAGGCCGGCGCCATACTACACGGATCATCCGCCGCTACATTTCTATCCATAGAATATGCCCCTATCAAACACTATGCGGACGATCGGTCGACCCATTTGTTTTGGCGATTTGACGAGACGGAAAAGACGCAGCGGAAGACTCGCGCAGTGTGGCGCCGGCCTAACTGCATTATAAATGTGTATTAAATATATACAAGGGATGACATACTTCCGCTGTGTTCCAGCCCTCTCGTCTAAGGAAGGGGTTTAGTTCATTTCTGTACAATTTTTTGCTCTGTGACACGACCCAACAAAAACAAACCCCTTTCCATTCAAGAAAGACAATCGAATAAGTATGTGTAAGCCGTGCGCACAACGTATTTGCTTTCGTTGAGTTGGTGTTTACGAGTATAAACACCAACACGACGAAACAATGTGCCTCATATACGGCTTATACATACTAATTCGATTGTCTTTCTTAAACAAAAAGAGATATACCAAGGACAGTAGAAAAAGCTAACAACTAAAAAACGATTTGATAGCTAAGGGTACGAACATGCCAAAGATGCCTCACTGCGATACCTCGCGGTCGCGGTTTCAGCTCGCTATCTCGATGTCGATACTCGCTGTTTACATGGATGGCGGTGCGAACATGTCGGTTCAGTCGCACCTCGATGTCGATACTCGCTATTTGTTGTGGTGATTTTTCTCCCGCTTATCCCACAAAGCAGGAATATTAAAAATCAAATCAATTAGCACCTCCTTATCCATAATTCAATTCACAGTATTTATCAAGTAAAAACAGTTTAAAAGATAACTATAGCGATCGTGACATGAGCAATACGGGATTAATGACAGATGACAGATGCCATTTGTTTTTACATCGCGGTCGACAGCGAGCAGCGATGTGATCTGGATCGTGATTGGACAGATTCGCTAGGCTGAGGCGAATATGACCAATCACGAGCCAGAACACATCGCTGCTCGCGGTCGACCGCGATGTGAAAACAAAATATTTTGTTATCACGAAAGCATCGAGCTAAACCTCCATGTAGGCCGCGATGTATCGCAGTGAGGTATCTTTCGGCATGTGCGTGCGTATCTACTAGCATGTATTTGTTTTACATGGAGGTGACATCGAGATAGCGAGCTAAACCGCGACCGCGAGGTATCGCAGTGAAGCATCTTTGGCATGTTCGTACCCTAAGGAATGGCTAGATCTATGACTAGGTTCCGCTCTGGTGAAGCATTTATATTTCATTTTTTTTTATATATTTATATATGCCGGTACTCCGTATTTCTTTTCTGAATTATTACGTGCACCATTAAAGAAATATTAATAATTTAAAATCATTTTATGGTCGAAGACGACACTAAAGTTTGGTCGCCTGCAGCGCTGCATTTGGATTTAAACATGGAACGCGGAATATGCTTTTATTTGAATTGTGTGTGAATTATGGTTTCGTTCTAAATTAAAATGTGACATTTAACTCGTTCCGAAAAATAATGGCTTTGGGGACATTTATTACTCAATATGATGACAAATGGCCGCAATTTTAATATTCATGTGTAAGCTGATATTTATTTGTACTGTTAGTTTCCCACAAGTAAATAAATAAAAATCAGTATTCCATAATTTTTATATAAATATTAAACCGTCTATAACTATTAAAAATAAACCAGCTGACAGATCTGATAAGTGTAATTATTTAATTTTAATAGTTTGTTGGCCTATTGGTCGTGACGCTCGTCTAGTGATCTGGTGATCAGTGGTTCGAGCCCCATTCCAGGACACCAGCAAGTTAATCCCATTTTCATAGCACAGGCTTTTGGCTAAGTTTGTGAATAGTAAGAATATTGATGCGACACGTATTCCTTGTTCGCATTTCTATTTTTTAATTTTTTATTTTAATTTCAGTAATATTATATTATTTTTTATAACAAAACTGTCCTAATTTCGAACCTCCGTCCGTACTTGCTGGAATTACAACACTGACTAGCCACTAATGAGGTGCGGGCAGTTGACTGTAATCAGCGCGCGGCTCAGGCTACGAGGTCATGACATTTATATTTATTTTATTATGTTTCGTGATTTTTCACGGGTGGTTTTCACAGTTAGTAGATATTATTAGAGCAGATAATCTCTGTGTAATCTGAGAGTAAGTAATGTTACAAAAAATTGTTGGCATTGTTTATCAAAAATCTGTAGGCAATATGTATTCTTTTAATACATTCATAAAAAAATTCATCAACATCATCGTTACACTAAAAAACCTCTATGAATCATGTATAATTCAATATCATCACCAAATTAACTGTAGCGAATCATTTATCTAGCAGTATAGCATCTTATTGGTCTATATAGCGTACAATATATTGAATAACCTAGAAACACTAAAAAACCTCTATGAACCATATATAATTCAATATCATCACCAAATTAACTGTAGCGAATCATTTATTTAGCATCTTATTGATCTATATAGCGTATAATATATTGATATATAGCAGCTTATTAGTCTAGTGATTAAAACGCTTGCCTTGTCATCCTGTGGTCGCGGGTTCGAGCCAGACCAGCAAGTTAGTCCTATTTTAAAGTAAAAATATGGATATGAAATGAATTTCGTGTACGAATCTTTGTTTTTTAATTGCAAAATGTAAATATGCAAAATAAACACATCTTATGACTTTCTCTACTCTACACTAATGCTTACCTCCTCCCCCTTATTCCACCCATTTCTACATCCACGTCCTTTACTTCAAATTTCATTATAGGTGTGTACCTTATTGGGTATTGTAGTTGTTTATTTTTAGTCAATCTATTATGTCTTCTTATTGTTTAAATTTAACTCTCAGGAAAAAATAAAAAAACAGTTGGATTCATTTTTTCCTGACAGTTATAAAATTATATATTTTCTTCAATAACAGATAAATAGCTATGTGGTAAGGTTTTCAAATATCCTAATTTGAATGTCTGCCTGTCCGTAACTCGCTGGAATTGGGCTCGAATTACAAAAATAATAACACTAATGATGACTCGCCGCTAATGAGGCCCGGGCGCCCAAGTGTGACACGTAAATCGGCGTGCGGCTCATGTTACACGCAAGGGTCGTTATTAATTATTATTATGTCCCGTGATTTTTCATGGGTATACAGCTAGTTTACATAAATAAAAAGAAAAGACATTGTATAAAAGCAATATTTATTGAATTATCAACATTTTTTTGGCCAAAGTTCCCCTCATCAGAATACAGCATACACTAAAATTGAGATTGTTAATAGAAAAATATGTATTATAAATAACCATATATTTTTGCAAAAAATTGTAATCTTATAAATTTGTTTTCACATTAGTTCTTAATTAGATATTCGACCCCCATTAATTTATTTTTTATGTTTGATGTCTTACTGTCTATATTCATTATTTTTTTTAAATAGTATACATTGTACTCTGACAAAAAGACCATTGGCCCCGAGACATATTGATAATTCAATAAATAGTGTTTCTATTTACATTGTTTTTATTAATGAATATAAAATGATGTATATTTATCAGAATATATTGAAATACTGCTACTGGAATCTGGATTGAAAGGAACTACGAGAAATATTTGACAGATGAATGGGCTTACCAGCATCCCGGTCCACATCCGGTTGTCACGGAAACCAGTGCAAGAGGAACCGGTTCACCGGAGTGCTCGTTCACCGTCAGCTGAGTACATCTCGGTACGTGTCCATCTAAAGACTTCTTGCTCATATCCTGGAAGCTCGCTACGCATTGCTAAATGACAATAAAACTGGTTGGATTAATGGCGTATAATTGTAGACTGTTCCTGCCAATGCGTATAATTATAGATCATGCATCTCAGTTGGCCAGACGACTTTTTATATCTAAGGAAAAGAGACAAAAAGTGAAATTTCTACCACGACCTGCCTTAAGCCCCGTGTGCACGGAAGGAATTTTCAAGAGATTTTCGATTCGGGGCAAAAATTTTGATCTAACGAGATTTTTTTAAGACAACCCTCGACATTCGTAGCCCCCTTGTATATAACATAATTCAGAGATTCGCCGTATCGCTTGCTTCACTTCAAGCTTGATTTTTTTTTATATATATTTCTTTTAATTTATAATACAATTTCCTCTTCTTCCTAGACCGTTAGTCCTATTCACTTGGGGTCAGCCTTTCTTGTCCACGTAATAATACAATTTATCATTAATTAATATTAACTATGCGTATACGTATTTGCTTTTATATAATAATTATATTTCTTATTCGCTGATGCGACGTCTGCATTATTTCTTGAAGATGATGATATTTCCCTTTTTTCTTACATTCTCTCGGTAGATTGTCATATTCCTTTTGTCCTTTGTAGTACAAGCAGGTTTTGTAGGTATTTATTTTCATTCTATTTGGAATTCTTATTTCGTTAGAATTTCTTGTATCATTTCCAAGAATATCTGTGCTGTATATTTTTTTAGTATTTTGGCATTTTATAATTTATGATTTTATATATAAATCATTGAGTTAAGCTTTATTCTTTTAGAATCGTTGTCTTATGCTGAGTCAAATTAAATCTCTTAACATCTTTTAAATTTTGGAGTATCTGTTTCTTCTTAGAATGATTCTAACCGCTCTGTTTTGTTGAATTTCCTTTAAATCAAAGGTCACTACAGCGACCTTTGATGTTCGGTTCGTCGGTTGGGTGACTTAAAATCTTCCTAACAGCATTAACACTGAATAAATATTGATAGTCTTGTTGTCGAATTGAATATGATGCGTTGAATTTTTATCTCATGATATTTATCACTATTTCCTAAAAATTACAACCAGTTTTAAATTGGTTTTAATTTTATGTCTCTTACTATCAAACTCAAGCTAATCTCCAGATACGTAATGCAAAATATACCCTTTCAAATGTATAATACGAAAGTTAAATAAGGAGGTAGTTTTAATTAATCTATCATTTCATTAATTTTTATTATGAAATTTGAGTTTGTATCAATTGCGTCAAGTTACACAGCATTCTTATTACTCACATCATTAATGTAGAGGGTAATTTCCTGATTGATTTTACCGACACCTAAGTGTTATTTTGATTGTTGAATGTCGGAATCATAAATTTTACGAAGATATTTACAAAAATGTCGTTAACCAGTTTCCCGCGTCCGGAGTAAACAAAATACCTCTTTGGGAGCAAACATTAAACTGGTTTAATTTTTAATTCCGATCCGACAATGTCATCAAAGCTGCACTTTTGAACGTTCGTCCGAGGCTAGGTCTCGTAACGCGTTAGATCGAAAATCCCAGATGCCCGCAGTTTGCAATTTTGGTGCGGCTAGTTGCGCCGGTGTCGTCATGAGCCCCCACCAGCTCGCCATCGACCAACCAGCGTTCGAAGACTTTCTCTTTGGTTCGATGTCCCGCAATCTTCGGTTTCACCAGTGTTCACCAGTGACTTCGCGAGAGGCCGAGTGTCGAGCGGCGTCTGGAACGGAGACCAGCTTCGGAGCGTGCCGTGAATCGATAATTCGCACGCGAAAGTGAGGTTATAACCTATTTTGTGTCAGTTCTCGAAACGTTCGCTCCAAAACTTTTAAAAATTGGAACTATTTCCTCTTTTGTCCAAATTTGAAAATCAGCGATTCGATTTTCAAAGAGGGTCGTGATTTTATTTATTTGTTAATTTATGTATATTATGAATACGTACTTTTATTATGGTCATGCATCTAATAAATTACAATATTAAATCGACATTATTTTATTAACTGCTTGTTAATAAGAGAAAAATACTCAGAATGACAGAATAAACTACAGCGCAAAGCAGAATTAACTAGAAATACAGGTACAAAAAATATTTTAGAAAAAAGTTGTAAAATCACATCACGCACGTATTGTTGCAGTTGTCAAACTACTTTGTGAATATTTATTGCTATTAATACGGTGCTAATGTAAACTCAAAAACTAAAAAAAATAAAAACGCGGTATTTTGGTTCTCCTGCGTAGATTTATATTATTCCATGCCGATGGATTTTGCCGTTCCTGGAATGGTACGTACAGATTTTAGAATGTAACAATTATTTATCCTATAAGTACATCACAAGTCAATTAAATTTATTAGTTTTAAAAACTACTTCCTCATTTTTTAAGTCATTAGCAGATTCCTTATTTTTATTGTAAATTTTTAATAATTTCTTTAACCATAATTATGATATTTAATAAGTCGATGATTACTTATTTGATTATTTATTCGCTGGATTGTACATCTGGTCCAGAATAGTAAATTGTGTTTGTTCGTACGCGAAATTCCTGTATAATGTCAGGAGACTCTCTTGATCTATCGCACTTCTATATCGAGTCGTTGTTTAAAATTATCATAATAAATATTTTACGTAATAATATTCAAATTATTAGGAAGTTAGGATGTACTACAGTTTCTGTTATTATTTATATACATATGTGTATTTAAAAAAATAATTGTGTTTGATTATTATTTTTTCTAAATAATAAATTTTAAGCTTTAGACACATATGTTAAATATATCTGTCAAACACATATAATGTAATACATTAACTGGTAATAATAATATTAATTTATGGAAGGGAAATCCTGTTTCTGTTTATTATTTATGCATTTGGACAAGTCTCAAGACAAACTATCACGAAACCTCGCATAGTTATATAACTTAACATGACGAGTAACATGGGCTTCATGAATGTAACAAACAAACAGAGGTTTTCAACCTTTTTACTCTTAGAAAGTGTACCTACTATTTTTCTAGGGGTGGTTTTTCACCCACGATAAATTTTAACCAGTGTAATTTCGATATAAAAATAAATAATCATTGCTGAGAATACGTTACTTAAAGAACTGAAAGACACATAGAGAGGTGATTTTTTTGTAATTTTTATTAAGTTTGTTCATCTAGTCGGTGATTTACAGCGTGTTATAAATTAAATGTGCTTAACTTTGAGTGTAGATATAGGTAATATAAAACTTTAAATGCTCCGTTCCTGATATAATAAGATTATATGTATGATAAAATAATACATAAATATAAGAAACGGTACAAAATCATTTACTTCATTGAAGTAACATGACTTCATTTAGAGCATTTTATTAAAGTAGACATATTTTTTCTCAAATCTCGGTAACGGAGAGTATTAATTTTTATTTAAAAAAAATAAATGCTCACACGGAACGTGTGTCATATCAACATTCCCATTATTTTTAAAATAAGCAAAACGCTTGTGCTATGAAATTAGGACTAACTTTGTGGTTTCCTGGAAGTAGGCGAGTAATTTAGTTACTAGATCTACAAGCTACTTTTTATTATTGTATCAATAATAATTTTCTACTTAGGCCCGGTTGTTGCAAGTTCGATCAAAGTAAGCGGTCGAGCAAAGCATAGATTTTTACGAAAACGGATCGTCTGATTGGTGGAGAACGTAAAAATCTATGCTTTTAAAGAACGCTTACTTTAATCCAACTTGAAACAACCGGCCCTTAGAACATCATTGCTTCAGAGTGATGTATTTAGGTAGGTATTAGGTAGGTTTAGTAAAATTTACGAATATTTTATTATTATATCGGTAGTGGAGCATTGTCGGTTAAATTTTGATATAATTTTTTTTAGAATGTTATTGCACCAATTAATGCAATTTTTTTTAGAATTTTATTGCACCGATTAATGCAATTTTTCTTTAGAGCACCCTGTATATCTGTATAATATCTCGGGTTCCCTGTACCCGGCCCTAAGCCACCAATCTCTCCCGAGTATCTATCCGCCGCGCGACATGAACTGAGTACCAAAGCGGTTGTACAACTGTTGTTCAATTCCGTGTTCTTGACGTATTGAAATATTTTCCTGTAGGTCGTCGATGGAATGTGCAATATGCATCACCTTTCAGCGACGTAGAGCAAATTATGAAGATAAATAAAATAAAAAATCCTAATACTTTGTTCATAAATTTATTCCTAATTAGAAGTAAAATTGCCATTTTTTACATCTAATCCAATATGAAACTTAAGTTTAAAAAATTTAAAAATTATTTTAAGTTTTTTTTTCAAAATTCTGCTTTTCTCGCGCTGTCCGGTTATCGGACGTTAGCGATCAATGTGCCGCTTGCAGCAGTTCGAATTTGAACCGTTGCCAAAGATTCTTCGACCAGAATGTCCTTCATCTTCGAGGAGCTCTTCTGTTCGAAATTTTGCGTTGAATGATGAGATGCAGGATCTGGTAGCCGCCCACTCTGGATCGGACGCTACATATCTGTTGTTGGTTGGCTGTATTTTATTTCCCTCCTATCCTGTAGATCTACAGAGTGCTACCCTATCCGCCATCCCGGGTAGCGTCTCTTGGCAATCGGGCTCCGCCGGAGATCTCGCGATATGCCCAAAATATTGAAATTCGCGGGTTTTCATTGTTTTAATGATTTCTTTTGTGTTTTCGTATCCGAATTATTACATTGTCATTTTTAACTTTATAAATCCAGATAATTTTCAGAAGCTGTCTGTAGGTCCGCATTAGCATTGTTTCACAAAGTTTCCATGAATGTACTCCATATAAAAACACAGAGAATACCTAGCATCGTATCACTCTCATTCGTAAATTCGTTCTTTATACGGAAGAATACAGCTCGGGCTTGCTCTATACAACATTTTATTTTCATGCAAGGGTCCCAGTTTTCATTTTTTTAATTCCTAATGATTTAATATTAAAGAAGTGTTAAAATACGGTAATTTATTTCCTTGCAAAGCTGTGGAGAATCTGGTTAATCAACTCAAATCCATGGACGCTAAAAATTAATATTTTATGACCTTCTATACCGAACAATGGTTTTATAACGGTGATACGCAAGAACAGATCCATTAAATCCTATTGAATATTCATTTTCTTACGTCTTCTCCACAGGACGGCCAATAAGTTCTTTAACTAGGAAGCGAAGACGTACGTTTTTTTTACTCTACGGATTGACATATTTTGGGAGCAATAATATTTTGAATCGTTACTTCAAAATAATATTAAATTAAATAGGTTCAACGGCATCTGAAAGTATAACGGCAGTATTTAAATTTTTTTCCTTATTTCATGGCATTAAGCATTAATTTATGATGAAACGTGGCATATGTACGCCTCAGAGCCGGTTGCATTAACTTGGTTTATAGTGATTTAGTACTTTTGTTTAAAGCATAAATTTTTACGAAAACGGACTGTTTGATTGGTGGAAAACGGAAAAATCTATGCTTTAAACGAAACGAAACATTAATTAATAAAGATAAATTATAGAGGTCTCACAGAGACAAAGCTATTTATATGGGAAACATGTAGGGAAATCTTTATTAAATAGCTTAAGTGATCTCTTTACACAATGCAATGTTCACAGATTCCACCGTAAAAACATCCACATATTATCAATTTTTTGAAAGTTGTATCATGTTCTTTATGTGTCTTATTTCAATAAATATATTTTTTCTTTTTGTTAAAAGATTATAAATCAAGTTTATGCAACTGGCCCTAACTTGTGTCCACTTAGCTGGAATTTTGTTTATTTTTTAATTATATAATAATAATACTTTAAATCAATAATAAAATAATCAACACCTGTTATTCTTTTTTGGTATTTTATTTCAACTTAACTTTGAGCTAATAGTAGGTCAGCAGGTATATTAAAAATGCATTGATCAAAAATATTAATTATATAATTAAATTATTATCATTCGTACAGCATACGCCATGCATGTAATTATAATATTACGTAATCTTCTGATAATTTGTCAGTCGCTTAATCGCGCTCATCTTTATCGTTTCGGCTGTCACCTTGCAAGATATGAAATTGATACATCAAGAAGGATTCCTGGCCAGTGCCAAAAATTCTTATGTCAGATTCTGGTGTATTTCTGAAATGTCCAAATTAAGTGTGCACTTTATAAAAATATTCAATTTTTAATTTAAAATACTTACTTGTCATGTCATTCTCAATGTAGGAGAGATTTTTTGGAAATGGAAATTTCACGAAATTTTACAACACGGTTAATTAAAGATGACTCAAAGTCTGTTATATTGGGAAAGGAGGTGAAGGTACGTGAATCTTAGAACAAGGAGGCTGTTGAATGTGTAAAGAGAGCGATGAATGGAATGTGTTAAAATAAGTCTAGAGCATAAATGACTGTGAACATATGCAAACCAGTAGAACGCCGCCTTTGCTATTTTTTTTGTTCCTCTTATCATTTATATCTAATACAAATTTATCACAAAATGAAGTAAAATGAGAAGTAACCCAAAATTGGCTTATACATTTGGCAACATCGTTGATAACTATGTCGATTTTGCATTTAAAGCACCTGTTCTTTGAAATTGTATCATTTTCACTTCAATGCAATGCTCCCTCCCATTAACGAATTTTCGAAACATTATTTTACAGGCTTTGCCCTATGATATTTCCCCAACATATTTGTTGTTGGTTTGTCCATATTAACGTGTCTTTTATGATTGAAATATTTGTTTTGAAGTTATGTATTTAATTTCACTGAATTTAGGCGGTGTTTAATTCTGCCTTACTTACATTATGGACATGGGAGGTAACTGAACAAAGCTTATAATTTATTACAACGGGAATAGCGTTGCATACTGTGTATGATGAGACACTGACGTGGTTCGTTTAGACATCTCGTCGCGCCGCTTGCGTGCCTTTGCTTCGTCAGCGGCATGGCGAGAAGACTAGTAGTAAAATAATGCCAATAAGGATATCGAAAGCATAGGGCCAATATGAAAGCTATTGCCCATAAAACAGTCCTGGGTTTGTGGTGGTTTCCCATTTCACCGTATATGACGAGAAAAAAGCCTAAAATAAGGATAAGTCAAGCCTATTACTATATGGAATTGGGGTAAATTTGTGACCCGAAGACTTGTGATACGGATAATGTATTTTAAAACCCTATAGATTAAGTATGGTGTGAATGTGTTACGCGATGCCTAGAGCGAGAGGGCGAACATGTTACGCGAGCCCTAGAGCGAGGATGGCGGTGAATGTGTGTTGTGTTACGCGAGTCTTAGAGCGAGGAGAGCGGTGAATGTGTGTTATGTTACGCGAGTCCTAGAGCGAGGAGAGCGGTGAATGTGTTGTGTTACGCGAGCCCTAGAGCGAGGATGGCGGTGAATGTGTGTTGTGTTACGCGAGTCCTAGAGCGAGGAGAGCGGTGAATGTGTGTTGTGTTACGCGAGCCCTAGAGCGAGGATGGCGGTGAATGTGTGTTGTGTTACGCGAGGCCTGAGATTTTTGCGCAATTGAAAGCGCGTCTCCGGCGACCGATTATTACATTACGCGAAGGCTGTATCTGTGTCGTAAACGTATCCACCGCACTGCGACTGCTAGATGATACGGCGCGATTAGCCGTAGCATTGGCCACCATTCGGACGCTACGGAAACGGATTTAATTGCGTGAATTATGGTCGCAGGCAGAGCCCGCTGTATATATTTACACAGGGAGGACGAATGTATCAGCGCAGAAATAATAAGGGTAAAAACGATAATAAAATAAATTAGAAACGACGTAAAAATATATTAAATCAAATCTAATTAAAAAGTTATTGAATCATAAAACAGGGTGGTAATTTTTAAAATTCATTTTTAGTAATGCTTAGAAGATTCATTAGTATCTACTGAGTCAAGTGAAACAGTATACGATATTATTATTGTTCCTTGTATAAACTATTGCAACAGCATTTTATGTATATTTGGCTAATGAAAAATAAACGTACAAAATATTATTACTGCAAAATAAAGCTATAAGAATAGTATTGAGAAGAAACATTATTAATATTCCGATAATAAAAAATGTCGAAAAAAAACAAACCGTGTGGATGTGCAGAGATACGATTCTCGACGTTTCTCTGGAGTCATATCACAGCCTCTTCAGAAGTGTGCCCTCTCACCGGGGGGTTAAGGACGATCTATACGCCAATAAGAAGATCTTCAAACAGATAGTTTGTTTTAATCTTACCGTAATTTGCCACGATATTACATATTAAATTTCTACAGATAATTAAAATGAAACCTGTGATTGAATCAAATGTGCATTTCTGTAATTTAAATCATACCTAAGAATGCCTCAATTAAATTCGATAAGCGTTCTGTTGTACCGTGTTTTTTTAAAACGTTATTTACAATAAAACATATTTATTATACAATGTTACTAGCGATCAGTTGTTAAGCCCTGAAAAACGGTCATTAAAAGGGCTTTGTGAACCTGTAGAACATCATTAGGCCAGTAAGCAGTATTTTCCAACTGTGCCGCATGTCCAATAAAAACTACATAAATGTTTGTTTTTGATTAAAAAATCAGCGGTTTAGTTCACTTTTTAGAAACACTTCACAATTTTGTTTTCAAAATAAGTTTATTGATATGTTTTTTTATTTATTTATATTCAGCATTCTAATAATTGATAATTTACAGCATTATTTTTTGCGTAAGAAAAACCCGCTAATCTGCGAAACCGATTTGTTAGTAGATTTTTTTTGTTAATACGGTAAATTTATTTCTAACTTACATAATATTGTGTACATAAAAGTTAAAAGGGAACAGAGAAATTAATGATTATAATTAACAAAAATATTACCAAGATAATACCTCACTCAGTCAGCATAAACCTTAAATATTGATTTGTCTTCTTCTTCTTCTTTTTACTTTTAATAGACCTAAGTGGTCTGTTCTTTAGAGGATCGCGCCTCTTGATGGATTTACAGCTATGGTCTTTCGCGAGGGCAGGTTCTGTGAGGCTGATTATGTAGTGCAAAGTGCAATATAAGGAAGTCTGGTGCTGTCCATTCTCTGGACATGACCAAGCCAGTCCCTCCTTCGCTGCCTATTCCATCGTACAATGTCCTCAGCCCCGCATATCTATCTTATCCTGGTGTTCCTCACGCGATCCCTCAGCGTCTTGCCTGCTATAATCCTCTTGTCTTCACCTCGAAGTCCTCAATATTTGTTTAGTACTGATTGTGTCTTTTTTAAAAATATTAATTTTTATTATTTTAAATTAATATACGGAATAACACATTTATTAGTAATTCCGTTGATTTTTCTTTTATATTGTCTTTTATAAAACTGCATGGAAGTTTATAAAATATTTTCGGTATCACATATTTAAATGTTTATTTATTAGTTACGAGTTTCGGTATGAGCAGTCCTTCTTAGGTTATAAATCTAATACCATATTTGTGTAGCAATCTGCAATTGTACATATTGTCTTCAAGATATCTTGTTACCAATTTATACCATAAGAGCACAGACAATACGATAACAAATTAGCAATAGGCTTTGTTTTTTAAAAAGTTTAGATATGTGTATTTTGAGTAGTACTTTTAGATGATTAATTTCATTGCCAAATTTAGAATACCTTTTTTTTAAATATGTATATGTTTTGCAAGAAACGCCCCAGCTATTTATTCCGTATCTTATTACCGATTGCGCTTGATTTTTATCGAACATATTATTTAAATTTGTGCATAGGTGGGTACATCCCAATACTGTTCTCAATCTTTAAAATATATTGTCTATCTGAGTATCCTATTTAAGGAAAGTATCTATATAAAATATAAATACAAATATACATAATATAAATACAATATAAATACAAAAAATAAAATATAAATACAAAAATATAAAATATAAATCTATACTAAATATAAATAATCGTTTACAATTTCAATTGTTGTTTACTATTGAGAAACTAAATAACTAGTTCAATCATTGCTAACCAACGCCGACTTTTTAGATTGGCTTTCTAAATAACGAGAAAACGTTTGACCCGCACAACATTTACAACTAGGTAAAGTAAGGATATTTGCTTAACATATTTGAAAATTCATTTTATTTTTAAACAAATATTAGCATTTGTTCAAGTTCGGAAGAATAAAGGCGACTATGAATCGGCCGGCCGTACAATGGCGCGCCGCGCCGTCGTGTTTTTGCAATCCGCACAAAAAGCATAACTTAACGAGAATACTCGCGTTATTCTTGCGAAATGCGTTTGCATAATTTTGATTGCTTTGCAATTTTTCATATTGTACGGCCTGCGCTCAGCAGAATGGAATTATGTCTAATTGGAAGGAGGTACCGTTTCCGAGGAATTTCGTGCTCGGCTCCCGGATTTACCGACTTGTCCGTCTTAACTCGGTAAATATCAACTGCAGCTAATTATTTTTTGAACTGTCTAAATAATGAACCATTACATTGCAACTTTACGGGTCGAGGAAGAGAAAGGTCGTAGTTGGGTTGTTGAAATGCCTAGTCCTGGACTCCTAGTATCTATACAGTAACAAGTCAATTTACATCAAAGAGTTTGTGTGAAATTTTTACAAGCTTCATGAGCTTTGTGCGAGAATTTTATAGCTGTTCTTTTATTGCTCCATTTTATTCGTTATGTAGAAGTAATCATCTTAATTCTTTGGGTCCTTGTAGGCTAACTGCCGGCAAAGGCTTTTTTTAAAATGTGTTATTATTATAAGCATTAGAGAAAAACAGAGGATATTTATTATTTATGATTTTTTAAGTTCCGGGGTACGGAGACACTTACATATATTCCCGTAATATTTCTTTAATAATGCATTTTAAATGAAATAATCCTTTTGCATTACTTCAAGACAGTATAACTGACTGAAAAAGAATTGGGAGCAAACATAAATGTGTACAAATAGTCGTAAAATGACTTAAAGGTCTTCAAAAATGTATTCCGCATTTCTATTTAAAGTTCTTATTTGATCAATTATTCTTTGTACAATATTAATTTAAATTCTTACCGTAGGATGTTATAGATTTTGATCGTGTTTTTGTATAAATGTCTAAGCTACCTCCATACTTCAAGATCATTCTTGCTTGGAAGTGTATAACACTAATGTTGATTTTTATATTCGCCTTTCATGAGTCCGTATTTCAACTCTGTCTGAAAATATATTAAACCATTCTGGTATTTATAAACTTAGCTGTAATGATTGCCCAGCTTTCTATATTGGTAAAACATCGAGAAACGTAAATATTAGAATAAAAGAACTCATTAAATGCTTAACAAATATAGGTTTTTCTGAATTTGCCGAACATCTAATTAATTTTAATCACACATTTAATAATAATACAGGGCAAAAATTTTTACACAAAAACGGATTAGGTTTGCGACTTAACAATCTAGAAGCATTACAAATTAATAAAGTTATCAATAATAATAGTCAAATAATAAATAAACAAATAAATTTATCTAGTCCGATTTTAAAGCTGTTCCCTCTATCTTCAATTAACTCCTCCCATTCCCTCCCCCCCACCTAGTTGACACTCTGTCCCTCTCTCTTTTTCTTTCCTCCTTTATAAATTTCTGTACCTAGATTAGTCTATATTATAATTGTCCTAAAGAAGGTTGAGTCCAACCGAAACTAGTTGACAAATTTATAGCAATAAAGTGGTTTAAAACATAGTATTTAATTTATTCTTAAATTTCTTAAAATAATATTATTTTTATTAACTTTTTAATACATGGCCGTGTGCGGGTAATTTTTTAAAAAAGACTACGGAAAAACCAGTTTGAGATACTTTCCTAGTTCCTAACTCAAATATTTGCTTTCGAGGGAATGTCCCCGGACCACTGCGAACTCGTCCACGTTTTTCGAAGTGAGTCAAAGATACTAAGTACAATTTTTTCATCTTTTTCACGCAAAGCAGAATAGTATCAATATGCATTATTTCCGCAATTAGCACTTTAAGTCCCGTAAGCAGTGGGTGTCCGTGAGTACACAGTGTTTATGAACTTAATTTATGTATTCCATAAATTTACATGCAAATAGAAGAAGGACATCGGGTGATGTAAGTATATTTGTCGATTTGTTTGTTAAATCAATCAATACCGTAATACTTATGTGCATAAAAGGTTTCCACAATGCCTATTCTTCTTCAGCTCATTTTATATGGCTGTGTACACCCGGCGTTACAAACTCGATAACTTAATTCCTTTTATGCATCATCTCCATTTCAACCTTTCAATTAAAATTGTTTTAAGTCTTCATAAAAATTTTTTAATCGTCATCTCGAGGCTTTTGCATCATCTCAAGTAATAATCGTTTATTAAAAAGGTTTAAAACCATAGGGTTATTTGGAAAATATTAATAATCTCGCAGGAATATATTTCTGATTTAATTATAAACCAAAATGTTCCAGCAACCATGACCTAATATCAATAGTTATGGAGATATGAGACATCTAAATTTGCATTTTTTTCAATATTCCTGACTTAGTTTTTGTAAAACGTTGGACCATAATTATAGTAACTTATATCGAATATAAAAAATTCATTCCCTTTAATATAAGTCAAATAAAATAATAAAAACCTTCCAATTCCAAATGGAAAACAGTCCAATAGGAATTTTTGCAGGGTTTTTATCATTTTATTTAGTTTGTATTGAAAATAATGAATTTTTCGTAATCGATATAAGTTACTGTAATGATACTTCAACGTGTTGTAAAAAATAAGTCAGAAATATTGAAAAAAATGTAAATTTTTATTTTAACATAACTCTCCATAACTATTGATATTAGGTCATGGCTGCTTCAACATATTCGACTCATAATCAAGGCAGAAATATAGTCCTGTGAGGTTATTAATGTTTTTCATATAACCCTGTAGGTATATTCCGCTATGATATCTGAAATTATTAAATGGTTTAAAAGTTATCAAAGGCACACACATTTATACATATACTTCAAATCTGCTGTGCGTAACCAAGTCTATCAATAATTCCTTGCTCAATTTTTTTCAAATCACAGAATAGGTACTTGATTCTCTGGGGTGAGGGGAAAAAATATACCCCGAGAAAAAACGCTAAATAATCTTCGCTAGAAATTTCGTAAATTACAAAATTGGGTTTATCAAAACAAAGAGTATAAATATTTAAAATGTCAGTCATGCAGAATAAATTAACCGTAAATGTGAATTGATAATTTAACGCGATGCGCCCGACTGTCGAACATTGAATCTAAGCGCGTGCAAATACCATTTTTCGAACACGTCGGGATTTTCGCTCTAGATGTTCGATATTTCAACCAGATTTATTTTTCTAATGTACTAGAATGAAAATTAAATTATAATATTTCGAAATGCTTTTCAAAAAAAAAATACAGCCCAATTTTTTCGGCAACCCGGTCAATGCGACATTGTTAATTCGATAATCTATTGTATTTGAATCTATAAAAATATTCACGGGTCATAATATGATTATTTTTTATTTCCGAGAATTTCTATTTCTAGTTTTACACAACCGCACCTGACGATGTGCACTTCTTGTGTCTGATATTGATTGTGAAATATTTCACTCTTCCTCTCATTGATCATTGTAGCATCTTCTTTAGGCAAATTTATTTTGCCGCCGATATTGATTCATATGCAGACAAACGCTGCTCTTTGCATTCTTACATGCACGCATCCATTATTACAAAATGGGTTGTATGTATATGACATATTATTAAGGAGTTTTATTAATCCGATATTAGATTAAATCTGCTGAACGAGAATTAATAAACTATTTAATAACCTTCGATGAAGTGCGCTGACATCTATCAGCTGTGAAGGAAATCAAGTTTCGTGTGCCTAGTATCTACAGGAGAAATCTTTACGAGTGTGTGTATACACGTCATTTGTATTTCGACCATACGTGAACATATTTTTTATGTTACCAATCACGTTCCGTCATCAAAAATCGCACAATGTCATGCTTACTGTAACACGAATGGCCTAGAATATCCAAATTGACAATCAAAAATTTATTAAATCGGCGCGGTGAAATATCAAATCAAAACTGAGGGTTGTAACAATTAGATACGTACCTACTTGATAAGTATTTTTGTTTGTTCTCATGTAAATCGCTTATGTCACTAAACATCATCTTGTAATAGGTACTTATAATTATCTATAAATAGATTTACACTTAGAATTTCGTGATAATTAATTTTCTTGCGTCGTTTTAAAATTCATGTTTGACGGATGTGAGTTTCCCGCTTTCTGTCGCTTAGTGTGGCGAACACAAAAAAATAGTCGAAAACCTCATTTTATGGCTATTGACATATTGTGTTATGACGCGACGTTGCTTTTCGTAAGCAACTACGTCACATGAGAAACCTTTTTGTTTCCAGTGATATATTGTGACCTCTCTTGGTGACGACGTCGGTTGCTCTTTCGCCCGATGTACCGCTAGAGTCATCGTCCTTCACATGGGCACAGGTAGATACGTGTATAAATATAGGTACCTCAGTAATTTTGAGATTATTTCTCCGATAAACTTGTGACTAATGCGGCAACATTGAAAACATTCCACATATGAATAATTTTTCTGAGATGTGCGAGGCGACACATTCCTCGGCAACGATGCCCAGATTTTTGTTTTTTAGGTGTTTCCTAATTTGGTTTGAAAATAAGATTTAATATGTTTACTTATATTGTAAATATTTTTGTCAATTAAAAATACACTGTACCTAGTCTCGTCATAACAAAATGATAATTTATTAAACATTAACAAAGCGAACGTTTCGTTGTAAGAATGCACAAATTCAGCTGACGAACGCTGAACGAAACAATAGATATTTCTTTCTCTTAACCTACTTCCGTGGAAGTAAACACAAAATTCTTTGTTGTAAAGGCCGGGCATAAGTTTTCAGTAAATACTGTCTAAGCAAAACAATGTATTATTGTTGGTGCGCAAATATTCGCTAGATTCTCAATTTTAGTGAGCGCTTGAAATATGATATAAAGTTAATTATTTAAATTGTGGTAATCACGGTGTTGATTTTATTGTATTTAGTATTGGTACAGTTATTATATTATAAAATATTTTTTTAGTCAATGGTTTCATAAAATATATTCATGGGATATTCGAAATATTCATTTTTCGTGTAATTTCCCTTTCACTTGCATGGCAACATAAAGCAAAAATGTATTGTCAACTGTCCGGTCGAACGGCAACATAAAACAAACTTGATCTATCATATTATAACGTAATTTTTTTTTTACTACCCTAATTTCGTCTAGTATAATTAAAATTAAAATTTTAAAACCTTTTCAATCGAAAATTGAAAATATTGCTGAATAAAAATATTCTTTGATTATTTGATTTATTACATTATGCTATAGAAGTTTTGATTTAAAATAGCATTCAGCTTGTAACTCAAATTTGTAGAGACTGCCTCCAACATGTTCGCTGAGAATATCTTGACAAAATTAATGTCTAAAGTTCTTTTAAATTTTTCAGTACTAGAATATTTTCAAACCTTATTTGTTATTATATTAACTGAGTAGTTAATATTGACATACAATAATCTCTAGCATAAGTCACAAGACTTAACAGTGTACCAGTAAGTGAAATGAACTGTAGCATGACAGATAAGGGTGTCCACAAATTGTTCCACAGACCTCCGTGCTTGCGCACAATGGTGAAGGGTAACACAAGTGCGATAGGAAAGTGGTTAAGTGTAAGAAGTGTTGGTTTTCTGCTGGTCCTTGGCCTAGTCTTCAACTCCGTGAGGATCGGCGATGGACAATCTGGTAAGTTTGATTTTTATATTTTTTATTGGTTTTTTCGGTTTAGTGTTCTTTTAGTTAGATTGATTTAGGTACACTGGACTGACGCATATTAAAATCACCACGCAATAGGTTGATGGCGGAGAATCGGTCAGGTTATTTTTTTTTGGGTTAATCGACCACGAAACAAGATTTTTGGGTCAACCGGCAACTAAACAAGACTTTTGAGTTGACTGGCCACAAAACAAGTCTTCTGGATTACCTGTCAACGAAAGGAGTATTTTGGGTTAACTGGCCATGAAACAAGTTTTCTGGATTAACTGGCAGTGAAACAACTCTTCTGGGTTAACTGGCCATGAAACAAGTCTTCCGGGTTAACTGGCCAAGAAACAAGCCTTCTGGATTAATTGGCAGTGAAACAGGTCTTCTGGATTAGCTGACAGCGAAACAAGTCTTTTGGGTTAACTGGCCACTAAACAAGTTTTCTGGGTTAACTGGCCACGAGACAAATCTTTTGAATTGCCATGAATAAAATGTTGTAAATACAGTTTATTTGCGATTAATTCAATTTTGAAATATTGTGTGATATCTTTACGATATAACTGGCCATGAAGCCTTAAGAAAATCACATAGATGGGTTGAGATTTGGTATGAGAAGCCAGTGTCATGCTCACTAGACTTCGAGGGCGGTCAATGGCGCATGTATATGGAAAAGGCGTCTCGAAACTCGAAATTTTGTGAAAATAATAGTACGGAATTGATCGCATGACGAGCTGTTATTCGTTGTCTATTGAATGACCAACCATTTCGGCCTTAGATGAATGTGTACACGCACCACAATAGTTGTGAAACTCGTCATTAATATAATTGATGACGAGTTTCACATCCGATAATTATCGGGTCAATTTAATCATATTTATGAGGATAGAATCCGGTACTTCAACCTCGGTTGTCTTGTCAGGTGAAAATGAAGCACAATGTTGTTTGGCTTTACAAGACAATAAACAATATCTTAGGTAATCGCTTAATTGCTTGCATTAATTGCACGCATTTTCCTGAATCACTAGAAACCCTGTCACATTAAGGTTAAATAATTCTAATAATAATACCGCTTTTTAATAATCCATTAGCACGCGTATGCCGTCAGTACGACGTTTATTGGATCCATGTATTTTTAAATACTTCCAAGAAAACGTCAAATCCATATTCATTTAATCTCAATTTCTGCATATTTTTTCCTTGATATAAAGTATACCATGTAAAAGAGCATTCAAAATTTGACGTGTTTTTCAGCTACGACATTCACGTAATTATCCAGTGGTCGGGAGCTCGAATCGAATAAGGGTCATTAATGACCTGTTGACCGACGGTCCGTTTGTTAAAAAATAAAAATAAAATAAATAAAATAAAAACGGAGAATAGAGAGTTCCACGTCTTTGGGCCTGTTACCGCAAATGCTCGATCACTAAATTTAGTCTTCTGGCAACGGTTGATTGGTTCAAAAGCCTTTCTTCTGACCCTTCCCTTGTTCCTTGTTAGGAACCATTTCTTTTTAGTAGTGGATTTTCAAAACAGACATTTCATTCAAGAGATATCACTCAATCTTGGATTCGGCCTTTCCAAGGTCTTACGTCATGACGTGCCAACGTACGTACATTGCCGAGTTTCACTTTTTAGCCAAGACACAAAACACTTTGTAGTACCATAACCTCTCCTAGCAGTGTCGGTTTGTAATCGACCATATTTACTTACCACAAATCAATAAGTCTACCATATCTTAAATCTAATCTCATTCTCATATATAAAAAGGAACCAGTTTTCCTACTCGCCTAATCTTCACAACCAGCCACTGCCACCCATCGGTGGTTGTGGTGGTAGATAGCCCTTGGTGTCAAATCGAAAGTAAAAGAGTTTGTTGGGTGTGGCTGAGCGTGGGTGGGAGTGGGTGAGGAAAATGTGCTTTCTAGCACATTGTTTTGTTACGGTGATTCTAGAAGGTTCCAGAACGTTCGATAAAGCTCCGGAAAGTTCTGGAAGGAGAAGGTTCTAGAAGATTCCCGAAAGTTCTATAAGGTTCCAAAGTGAGTGGCGGAATGTGTCGGTGAGTCTAGAAGGTTCCAGGGCGTTCGATAAAGCTCTAGAAAGTTCTGGAAACAAAACGTTCTAGAAGATTCCCGAAAGTTCTATAAGGTTCCGAACTGATTGGCTGAGTTTCGTCTAGAAGGTTCCAGAATGCTCTAGAAAGTTCTGGATGGAGAAAGTTTAAAAAAGGTTCTATTAAGTTCCCATCACAGGTGCCGAAACCAACAAAAAAGAGACGTCAACCTAATTCTAAGCTCACCGAATTATGGTACCGGGCGAAGCCTGGCCAACCAGGTAGTTGTAGTTACTTATAAAACGTGAATTGCAGCCACACCATGGCTCCACGATGTTTTGGGTGACACATTGGTAAATAATCGAAATGATTTACCAAAGAAACGAGATTGTAGCCGACGCCGACGCCTTGCTAGCACGCATCTATATTTATAAGTTCCAGCAAATATCAAACGGTCGCACACAAGTATAAATACGCATCCCACCGCGCTACCTCTATGTGTGGAAGGTCAGTAGAGTTATGTTAGCTATTTCCCGAAATTTTGATAAATAAATGGTTCGCCATTCCTGGACCGGAGGGCAGTGCCTCTAGTGGCCAGAGCGGTGATATTTATAAAAAAGATTTACCCAGTGTTGAATCGATTCAGTATTATATTTATAGAAGTCCTGTAAGTATATAAGCATTGTGTATTTCCATCCATAAAGAACATAAAAGTTTATTAGGATTGTAAATATCCCTGTGCATTATGTAGGTAGGCCATACAGATACAACCTTCAACTCCTACAAAATATGTCTTTGTTATTTCAATGTACTTCCATTGGGCTTCATTATTGTCTGTTGGCGTAATTTGTGCTGATCCCCTTTATTCACAACCGCATAAAATAATACATGTACTGTTGTGACTTATTCTCACAATCGTGCAATAGAACGATGATTGTTGAAATAGTAGAATAATGATGAAATATTGAAAACTGTCACATGTTCGAAGTTTGTTTGTAGTGTCTGTGTGGTTGTTGTACGTTGTCTTCCAATACAAAACGTTAACAAATACACAAACTGCAGTAAGATTTTAAGCCATATTTAAAGTGATAGTCATTATGTTTGACTAACATTTTTTATTTAGTTTAGAAAATTGTAGCATTGTGTATCAATGAGTGGAGTACTACACATTATCCAGGGGTGTGCAGTGAGAACAAGAAGCATGACGTTTTCCTAAGCATATATTTTGAAAAGAAATCGAAATATGAGATATATCTCATAATATTCCTGCCACTAAAATTAACATTTTATTCAGATTTTAATATTTAGATGTTTAGATAAAAGTCATACTTCAATGTTACTCCACGCGCCTGACATTATGTAAGTACACTAGAGAAAATTATAGGCAGTCTTCTGTACAAATCTGATATAGGCATACAAATAATTTTAAAAATGATGGATTGTTTTATAAAGTCTTAACAAATTTGTAATATTCTTCTTATTTCACGTGTTTAAAATTTAAAATATATCAGTTGATTGTGTAATTCTCAGAGGCGCATGCAGTTAGAACATTAAAGCATGACTTTTATTTTAGCATATATTTGGGAAAAAATCCCAATTAAATGTTTAATAATCACTAATATGATAGATTTATTTTATTTTATGTACATGTATATTTGGACTGGCACAACTGATGTTTTGTATGAATTTGAGATGCATAATATACATGCAACAATATAATTACGTTACATTTCTAAACATATCTTAATTTCTAATCAAGATGACACACACTCCTATATTCTGGATTAAGTTATTTTATTACAATTTTATGTACAGTTGTGTATTTTGAAAATAAACCAATTTGGGTTTGTTTTATTTTCAAGAGTTTTTTTTTGCATTTTTAACAAAAGCGAATGAGTGTTGCCACGCTCTATAGACTCACAATTAAAATGAAAATACATTAACATTGTAATCGATTGTACGTGCGGGTAGGTACGTAGTCAGCTTTCGGTTTTCCGCTTATTACAATATTACCCGTCAGCTTAAAAAGTCTTAGTATTACACTTCTCTGTTGTGCCGTTTCGTCATTGTTGGTATTGAAATATTTCCCACTAACAGTAGCGGTGAAATTTTATGATGATGTTACTCTTGACTTTGACTAGAAGGTAATTTGAGAAAACTTTATAGCCGGAACGTGGTCTTAAAAATTCGTATTTAGACTTTAGACAAAAAAATACTTATTCACAGTCATAATTTTTACAACCATGCAGCACATGATTCATCTTTTTTTTTAATACAGACTATTTATTATCTTTGGTTCGGGATTTTATCAGATCTTCAAAAATAAAGCAGAGCTTTTTTCAATTCATCTTTACCACTATTCTCGTAACGTTTCTGCTAATCTAGGTACTAGGAGATTGCAGCCTTCGTTTAACGATTTCACTAGTGCCAAAAATATTAGTTTGAACCAAAATCCTTTCACGAAAAGGGAAGCGAATCAGGTACAAAATTCATGCATACAAATTAATATCAACATGTAAGTGGCGAAAATCTTAGTCATTAAATAACATAAACATTTTAAAATTTTAAATATAATTTAACTATTCTCTCAAATACCTATAGTTACACCGAAACACTGTCATGCAGCAGAAATGTTATGAAATGAAGCATTCCTTTGAAACATTGCTTTTATAACACATTAGAGAATATGAAATATTGAAAGAATTTGATATGATTGGGTACGTTAGAGGTATGAGAAGGTATATGTACGAAGGTGATCCGGGTACTCTCCTGATGATGCTATGATATGACTCCAGCCAAACGTCAAGAGTCGAATTTCAACACCTCCAGATGGTTCATACAAAGTATTCGTAAAAATACCTTAATATGTCAAACGATCGTAATATAAATCGAAAAACTTTAATTAAGATAAATTTAGGAAGTCTCACACAGACTGGGCTATTTATATATTATTTGAGAAACGTGTATGGAAGTCTTTTTAAAGGATGACCCCGGGCTTACGACCTGTATGAGCTGGCTTGAGTGATCACTGTACACAGCGCAACATAAGAGCATCTACACATTCGGCCGTATTCTGAAAATAGCAATTTTGCTATTTCTGTACCTTGACAGTCATTATATAACATTATAATGCCGCCAGTTTTGACATTTTATGTTTAATAGGTAAAAAATTAATGAATTTCATTATGATAACAAATTATGAATAACTTAATGTTTCAATTAATGTATATTATGGATGTCTCACAGAGACGAAACTGTATTTCATTTTTATTATGGGAAAGTAGGTATAGAAGTCATTTATGTTGTATATTGGACTTACGTGTGGTAGGCTTAAGTGATCACTTTACACATATGTAACGTTCGCCATTTCCACCATGATAGAATATACCATGTTTTATTACACAGTTTACAGTTTCGTCTCTGTGAGACATCCATAATATACATTAATTGATTAATGATGACTCTGTGACAAGAAATCCAATACTACCGTTCTGAAAGATTTGAACAAACTCAAAAATATTCTGAACTTAATGTTTGTTTACGTTTTAGGGCATTCTGATTGAATTCATTACTTTCAAACCTGTCAATTTTAAAACGACAAAATTGGCGGCATTAAAATGTTATAAAATAACTGTCAAGACACCGAAATAGCAATATTGCTTATTTCAGAATACCGCCGATTGTTTAAAATTTGTTGACAGTATTTCTAATTGAAACAGCGCTATTGATGAGTTCGGAGCGGATTGAGACACGCGTGTACAATGTGTACACATGCATGAGAACTTGGGCGCCCCCGGTTCTTGCGCATAATGACAAGGATACATTAGAAAGGAGATGTAGTGGCCCAGTTATTAACCCATAAACATTAATGTAATCGTGGCTGGTGAAATAATTAAAGATACGCAATCAAAATGATTCAAGCACCGCTTGTGATGTTTATGTCCCTATAATTTGGCCGGCGTACCTGTCGGCTGTGTCGAGACGGCTTCTGAGTTTTGGGCGGAGCCTAGATCGTTATTTTAAAAACTAGGACACGTGAATTGTTTGGAAGGATTTCACGGTGGAGCATTGCGTAACCACTCCGTTTAAATCACTCGTACGCACATATATCATCAATAGCTCTGTTTGTGTAATATTATACTTACTTACTTATTTATTGTCACGCCGTTTCCCCGTGGGGGTAAGCAGGGAGGATAAAGCGCCACATTCTTCTGTATTGACATACAACTCTCGCTCATCCACATTTATACATATTTGCATGCAAGTTCGACGGTTGTTGAGGCTTCTAATGGGACCGACCATCTTCCAGTATCTGGATAATCTGGTCGTGCCACGTCTTCCGCGGTAGCCCTCTCTTTCTGGCATCGTCAACACTTGCGTTATATATCTTTCCTACCATTCATTCGCTCAATGAGCACAAACCACCTGAGCGACCCTTTTTAATTCTATTAATTATGCTGAGATCAGCTTTACATTCGTTCCTAATATCTTCATTATTTACTCTATCATAAATGGATTTGGCACACATAGGTCTGAAGGATCTCATCTCCACTGCATTCAGTCTGCATATGTTCCTCTTCTGCCAGCACCAGGCTTCACTTTCATACATCAGTGTTGGTACCAGAATTCCGTTGTGTACCGCTAGTCTTGCTTCGGTAGACATATTTCTATTAGAAATTATTGCATTCAAAGCACCGTTCACCCAGTTCCTCGCGGTCACTCTCCTCTCGATTCTTTCTTCTAACCTAACCTAACCTAACCTAACCTAACCTAACATACTTCCCAAGTAAACAAACTCGTCTACTTGTTATATTCTTACCCACGTAAAGTTCACAAAAAAGCACAAAAAAGTTCAAATATCTAAAAAAGAAATGTATAATTTTTTAATTAGTTTAAAAAACCAACAAACTTTGTATAAGCCACACTGCTTGTTTTCATGTCCACCGGTTTCGATACCGCTGTATTTTAGTCGGGACGGACGCACAACAACCGTAACCCCTTATTTTATTTTATTGACATTTGCGTATACTGTGGTCGCTCTTAGTACTGCGGCTGTTAAAATTTTTTCTTTTTAGTAATTTTTAAAGAATTGTTTTTTTTATTTTTTTTTGTAATTCGCATTTTATTTTATTTTTAATTTATATTTTTTAATAGAGCTTCAACAGGTTGACTCTAGATAATAGATGGTCCTAGAATGACATTATAGTACAAAGTATAAATATTTTATGTATATTTTGAATATTGTATAATTACACAATACACTTTTTATGGTTAATTAAAATAAATAATAAATAATGATTAAATATTTGGATATTTAAACGTTTCAATTCTCATGGTGGAAATGACTTTATCTTAAACTTCCAGACGGAAAAGGGATGTGTGTGTAATTAAGATTCTGTGACTTATTAACAATCAATATATTTAGGAGATTTTCTATGTTTAGAAAATATACGTAGTAAAATTAACACAGTCAAATATAAATCATAGTAAATATATACTATGTACAATATTTAGATAATGCTAATTTATTTTATTATGCTAGTTGTAACCCGTTAAAAATGACGGTACTTTTACATGTCTTTTTCTAAAGAATAAGTATTTATTTATTTAAAAAAAATAGAAAAGAGTGTTTATAAAATAAATTATAAACGTTACACGAAGTTACGGGGACAGAGATACAGACGGGCGGACGGACGGACGGACAGACAGACGGACAGAAAACGAAATTATTATAATTGGGATGATTAAGAGGAGTTCATTATTCTTATTTATGAAGGTTTTTTTTAGAAGTAAAATAAAATAAAACACATAAATCCGTGGTTATGACAATGGTATTGGCTTCATTGCAAAGATAATTTTATACCGTTATTGTTTTAATATAGGGTATATTTTTGGACGTTTATTTTCGAATCGGCAATACGTTTTCCAGCGACAGTCAATTTGGCAGGTGGCAGCTGATTTGCGTTCAGTTTGGTTTGCTATTTTATGTTGAATACACTTACCCCAGAATAGCGTTGTAAATGTTGCAAATTGTGCAAATTTATTTCGAAAATCGTGGTACCGTAATCATATTTCAACACTAGGGGCATAAAATTATCTTTCCAATAGAGTCAATACCATGGCCATTATATGTGTTTCATTTCATCGTAAAGTTTCATATGACTTTAGAATAAAATGTAAATTTGAAAAAAAATAGGGCTGTGACATACTACAGAATAAACTTTGAGAAATTAGTTTTTCAGAAAAATAATTAAAGATTAATTACATTAACAAGTTGTGCGAGATATAAAACACCGCCAAGTAAAGACTGCGCGCTTTTCAAGATCAACGAAGTCTCTCCCACGAGGCGCAACAGTCTTCATTTTATGGGACTATTGCGAATTTGTTTCTTGATAAGTGTGTATTACAAGTTCGAACGACTATTACCTATGCATTTTAAAATTTCGCTTTTGAACTAACCCTGAATCATGAAGATTATATCCAAGATAAGTATTAATGGATGAGATCTAATGATGAACATGTAATATTATGATACCTTGCCGCCAATTCCACTCAGCCAAAATGATCTTTTTTTCTAATCCGCGCTCATCATCGTTAAATATAAAATTTGAAAACGATGCGCTGATCACTAAAACGTAAAAAACAACAACAAATGTTATTTTTTATTTTAAAAGTCTTAGAGGTTAAAGTTTACTTTTGAGCGTATTTCTTGGAGTGGGTAGACCTAATGGACAAAATGATCTTGACTTTGAATTAAATACAGAAAACATTGAATTCCGACCCGGAATTTACACATGCCACGTAAGCATATTTTAGAGTTGTACCGTGAAAAAATAATAAAAAAAATTTTTTTTTTATGTTTATGGCGTTAAATTTGTGGTTGGACATAATTATAAATTTAAATTAAATAACTTTGTATAAACCACTTAAATAATGACTACGTCTACCGGTTTCGATACCACCGTATCTTCGTCAGGACTGACGTAAAACTGACTATCCATTACCAATCCTAATAAACAAATCAGTTCTGAACGGGGGCGTGGCTAGAGCTATGGTGGGAGTAATTGAGGGGTGGACGCCGAAATGGAAAATATATCTAGTAGCGGGGTGTTCATGAAATTTATCTGATTATTAATAATGTTGGCTTTAGTGTTGATGCTCCTTTTAATTCTAGTATCTCTAAGTTACCTTGGATTAGATAATAATAAATAATAATATATGTATATCCGATGGAAGGTTACTAAAATAAGTCATCGGGACCAGGCCAGTAGGAAGAAAATGCAGTCCATTAAAATAAGATTCGCACCGGAATGGAGGCAGACGGGAGTGGGCAAGACGTCAGCCTCCGACACGGGGAGTAATATTCTGATGACAGATGTGCATGAACGGATTCGATTCACACGTTCTGGCTGCAGAGTTATCTCCGGATACTCGGAACAAAATTAAATGTACAGTTAGTAAGTACATAAACCGACGATTTTGTATTTACTTACTGTGTAACTGTCATGAATGATTGATATGACCAATGTGCATGACCTCAGATATAACGAAAAAACGAATACCTACGAAACAGGTTGATATTTCGAAGCCAAGATATTTCGAAATAATAATGTTTTACCTTCTTTATAAAAAAGAAGTCATAACGTACCGTAAAATTAAAGTATCTTGACAACGCAACGTTCTAGAAAAATACTAATTTAAAATGTATAGTATTCTCGGATGTACAGACATTATTAAAATTGATGCCACTTTTCTATACATATTTCAAGACTTTTACACCAGAGAGGCTATATATAACCTTAAGTGTGTAATTTATTTGGAAGGGGTTTGGCATTAAAACACCACGCTCGCCAGACAGGTTGGTGAGTTTTGAAATCAGCCGCCTCTCAGGGAACAGACGCTGTTTGTAGCCACGCATTATGGGTCAGACGCTATTGCCTGTTGGTCTGCGAGAGGTATTTTATTTCCCTCCTATCCTCTATATCTGGAGAGATTTCCCCTATCCGCCATGCGGGGACGCATCTGCTGGCGGTTACAGGCTCCACCGAAGAACAAGGAAGGATGAAAGGGTATGGAAGAGGCCTATATCCAGCAGTGGAGAGATGAAGGCTGAGGAAGAAGTGTAATTTATTTGTTTAATTAATTAATTAATTAAGGAAGCGGATGATTCTTTAAGAAATCGGGTGTTTATGAATTGATTTGTAATTATTTTTATATAGGAAAAACGTGTAGAAATATTGATGTTAGAGTTAAGGAATATTAGGTAAGTTGTTCTAGTGGTAATAATTGCGAATCACCTTTTTTATAAATCATTATTTTGATATTAATCAGGGTTTATAAATTTTACATACAAATTATACAGAATTACAGTTAGATAAATTAAAAATTTTGGAAATAAAAAAAAGTGTTAATAGTAAATTGAATTTCACAAAGTGTTATCTTTTAAATTGATTTTCATGTTAATACCTAATTATTCATACATTTCCCATATAAATTTTTAAAATATTTTTATTTTCTATACTTAGATTTTTTTTTAGTATACTTACATTTTATCCTGACGAAGGGACCTTGAAACATGTTGATATTTTCAAGTGTATTTTTATCAATTAAATTAATTTTATTAGTTATATTAATTTTATTAATTATATTTAATTAATGTTTAATTTATCATGGATTCGGTGATACTAAAGCGAATGTGAATTTTCGAGCGATCAATCTATATTTTGCGATAGATTTCAGAAATATTTATTTTTCATGTATTGAAAATTATATTTTAGAACTAGTTTATAATTTATCATTTCAAATTTTACAATGCCTAGGCACTTACTCTATCCGCCTAGAAAATTTAACTACTACAACAAGAACTCATCCATTAATCGTACCAAGACAC